>ARYC01004710.1:0-37710 GCA_000711775.1 Oxytricha trifallax
TAGCTCATGAAATTACTCAACTGCCTATAAAACAATGATTCATAGGTTTTCAAGGGTAATTTACAAGATTATAATAAATGTGAACCCATGAGATGAACATTTAGTTGTGGGTAGACATGGGCAGAAGTTATGCATTTGTTTAAGAATACAATATAGATGAGAGCATTTGAAGAATGGGAAATGCTCAAACCTCAAAGGCTTTTTTACGGATTTCCTCATTTAGACACTTGAACTAGGGTAATATGGGGTCAAGGAACATGATTGCATCATCAAAATTACAAAATAGTAATAGCGTCCCGAGCTTCACTCGATTCTATGAACCACCTCACATTTTATACTTTGCTGTCATCTTTAAAATGTTGATGAGCATTTCTAGCCCATGAAATTACTCAACTGCCTACACAACAATAATTCATAGGTTTTCAAGGGTAATTTACAAGATTATAATAGTTATGACACCATGAGATGAACATTTCGTTGTTGATAGACATGGGCAGAAGTTATGCATTTGTAAAAGATTGCAATATAGAAGAGAGCATTTGGGGAACGGGAAATGCTCAAACCTCAAAGGCTTTTTTGCGGAATTCCTTTTCTAGACACTTGAACTAGGGTAATATGGGGTCAAATAAATTAATTGCATTATTTTTAAATTGAGAATATTTTTTATACTTATTTATGCTTTTAATATTGCTTATTTTGTTTTATAATAATATTGTAGGAATACATTCGAAATTGGGAAATTAAAATTAATTAAATTAAATTTAAATCAAAATAGTGGCAGTTAAAATTGTCTAATTTAAACGATTTAGGGCTCATTTGATAGAGAATTTAAAATTAGCGGGACTTTATTATTGGCGGTACTATTTTATCTCATCTCTGGAGCGAGATAACTTTACTTTAATTAAACAACTTAAATTGAATAAATTATACCTCTTATTAAAATCTAGTTATCTCGCTGCCTCGATGTGATAAAATAGTACCGCCAATAGTAAAGTCCAGCTAATTTTGAATTCTCTATCGAACGAGTCTAAGATCGTTCAAATTGGCCAATTTTAACTGCCACTATTTTGATTTAAATTTAATTTAATTAATTTTAATTTCCCAATTTCGAATGTATTCCTACAATAGTGAATTTATTTCATGTTTTGCTTTTTAGTTTTTTTATATGTTATAGTTTTTTTATATGTTAATAATTATATTCTTTTGATTTAATTTCTTTTTTTTGTGATTTATACAATATAATTTTTTTAATTTTCTATATTTTTACTGCATTATTTATATATTTCTTTTGAGTTTGTTTTTAATTATTATCTTAATCATTCTTTTATTATCGATTTTAATTCTCTCTCTTGGTTTCTAAATATCTTTTTATTTTGCTTTACATTTTACTCGTTTCTTTTAGAATATTATTTTCTTGAGAGGATATTGCACTTTATCGTTTTAGCTGCTAAATCAGATAAATACTTATAATCTTAATTTATATACTGTATTCTTTTTCTGTATAATATCCTTAAATTCTTATAAAAACTATATGTTTTGTTTCTTTAACTTTTTATGCTCAGTTGTAATTTATATTTGTAACACTCACAGATTAAATTTCAACATTTTATTTTCTTGCTAAAAATCTTGATGAAAAAAGCTTAACTTATCAAGCTCTATGATACTTTTAATAGTTTAGGCTTTTCTTTATGCAAGCTATCAATGTTTTCTTTTATAAATTATTAATTCAGTTAGTGTCATTTCATAAATTTTGAGCCATAATGCAGCCTGATCTTTTGCAAGGAAAATAGCAACCAAATTTATTAAGTAATCTTAAATTTTAAACTTTGATTGAGTGAATACTTGATTCTAATTAGTAAACTTCATTTTATATTTATCATACTTCGAAGAAAGTTTAAAGGATGTACTTAAAAACCAAAATGATGATCCTTGATATATTTATTGTCATAGATTTTCTTTAGAATTAGGTATCTTTATATCAATCTATGCAGGTACTGGAATTTTTAACTATGATTTTAGTGATTTCTGATAATAAGAGGTTACGTCAACCCTCACATGCTCTATTTCACTTTTTTTAAAAGTTTTTAAACTTAAAGAAGCTTGAGCAATTTCAATTGGGTGTCTTAATCTCAAAACTTAAATCTTTTGTCGGCTATTTTAATATGCTTCATTTAATCACTTGTATGAATATTCTGCTTATGTCACTCATGACTATCATACGTTTTTTCTTTCAATTTTATCGTGCTTAACTATATTTTCACTGTTACTGTAGGCTTAACTTCTTAATGCACATTCATAAGCCTATACCAACTAGATTAATAAGTGAGATCTGTTCACATTTCTCACAAAAATACTTCAATTGCTTCTGCATACATAGAAATTTAATTTCTAATTTCCTCCTTCACTCAGTCTCCCATACAATAATTAGACATTTATTTTATATTATTAATGTAAATCATAATAAAAGAGCTCAATTAAAAGCTCTGCTTGTTCTTTATGAGAGTTCACTCACAGCTCTCACACTTCTTATTGCTGCCAAAGGTAAGTTTCATTTAGTTTGATGGAATTGCTGTTGTTTTTCTCAAAATTTTACTGTTTATAATTAAATTTGAATTGTAAAACTTCCTCAATAACTCAAGCTTATTTGAGGGCTTTTCAGAATTAAAGTTTGAAGGTAAAATTTTGGAGTATTAGTGAAGAAATATTTTGTGTCAAGAAAAAAATTAGCTCTTTAAAGAGATGATAATATAAACATTTCTACGATTAATAATAAGTTTATTATAGAACATAATAATTTAGGAGCGCAACTAATTAAGAGTTTACTGCTTTTGGAGATATTTTGTGAATTATGATTAAATTTAGGTGCTCACAATAACTATGTATCAATTTAATTTAAAGATATCGAAATATAATAGTACAAATAGATATTAAACTCCCAAGTTTGAAAAATAGATCTTAATACCTTTTCCATATCCTTCTTAGAGGGTTGATCTCCTATAGGATGCCCATATTTTCTATAGATTGATATCATATATGATGCCAAAATTAAAAAAAAATTAAGTCTTACAAAGGACATTTTTGAAATCATTCAATTTAAAATTGAATATTTCTAAGATTAGTAAAAGAGATGGGTCAATAAATAATGAATTGAAAGAGCGCAAACACAAGTATTTATTCAAAATTAAGAAGCAATGAGGAAATACATCGCTACCTGATGCAACAAGGTAAGGAACTCATAGTAACTAATCTTCATTATGTAGTTGTAGTTGGTTTGTTAACACCAACGATTAAAGGCACTAAAATTTCATTTCTAAGAGCGATACTCTGCGAAGAAAAGAAAGCTTTGAAAACTTAAGATGTTAATTTGCAGATATTCCAAACTATCCAGAAATCTCAATAACTAACTTATATGATGATTCTATGAATGATCGAGAGATTTCGCAGTATACCTACCTAGTAAAAAGCACTTGTCAAATAAACCACCTGAAAGAAACTATTCGTATAGTATGTTTGCAAAAATTAAAGGTAATTATTTAATAAAAATTATTCAAGAATCTCATAATAACATAGCATCTTCAGAAGAAAGGATATTAATGATTAAAGAAAATGAAACTGGTTGATAGATCTGCAGAAGCATTCTTATACGTTAGGTAAGATTTTAACCTTAACTCTTTAAAATCTGGTACCTGCATCTTCTTGATGAAAGAATAGAGCAAGCTTCACAGTGAGCGAAAGTCGCAGACAAAGTATGAAGTTAGCAAGAGACTTTATTCAAATATCTAGCCACCAGAGTCAATAAACATAGATGCTGGAGCTGGCAGCAAGAGAAGAAACATAGGCCCAAGCAAGCCTAAAGGGGAAGAAAAGAAAGAGAAGCCACTCCCTCTAAAGAATTTTAAATGTGACTTATATGTTCATTAACTTAACTACAAAACTTATTTATATACATTCACTCTCCTTTGTTTAGCACACTTTTAAGCTAATTAATTATCTATTCTCTTCTCTAAGCTTTTAATAAAGTCTACTGAATCGATATGTAGGTAGGTCATGCATCAAGTGGTATAGCAGCAGTTTCTTGTTATGAGCTTTTAATATACCATTAAACTATGGGCTGTAAGGTACGTTGAACACTGGCGTTATTCTAAGTTGTTCGTAACTTTTCCTTGTTTCTTGAGTCTTGTGAATAGAAAGATTCAACAAATAGTATTATCTCTTATTCAGGTACTTTTTTTTCTTCTCAACTGATCTAAGAACTTTATATACTGCTCTGTCTTAATAAAGCGGTGATGAATAAGATAAGTTTCTAAACCAGCATCCTTGCTAATACCTCCAAGAATTGCCATCATTGTTTATACCTTGACTTTTTAGTCATATACCTCTATGCTGCAATGCCTCATTAACCAAGAGTTTTAAAGTAAAGTGTTGAAGGTAAACATAGCCTAGTCAGCATGTATAAACTTAATATTATTCTATTAAGCTCTCTGCATTTAATTATAAATATAATTTAAGTTATTGTTGTAAAATGGCAGAGTGAAATCAATTAATCTCTTGATACGATTCAAAACAATTCTTTAATAAATGTTAGCACCAGATTATGGAGAGATCTTAACTCAGGGAACTGGTGGTGAACATAGTAGCTCGTTGATCGAGAGAGGAGTGAGTCAAATACTTCACAATTTTTATTGATAAGATAGTCTAAGACTTTATTAGAACTTTAACTTTCTCTCTGGCTTAGAATATAGCTTTTAGTGCTTTAATAGCATCAGTGAGAACAAACAACAATTGGAGAGCAGTTCAATAAAATTATAGTTTAGTAATAATTTGATTTAATCACTGTATATCACACCCATCGCTTAATTTTAACACTAAATCTATAAAAACTTCATAATTAATAGGAACCAAAAGCTTGTAATCTTTTTCTAACATTTAATCAATAACCCCATTCTCTACAAATCAAAGTACTTAAACGTTCTTAATGGTTTTGGGGTTTTGAATGCTAAAAGCATTCATGAAGCAGCCTGCCATGAAATTGCATAGTATCTTCAAATCTACTTCTTAATCTTCAATCACTCTCTGCTTAGGTAAATAGATAATTTCTTCTAAAATAATTTTAAATTGTCTAAGAATTATGATTTTATATTACCTATTTACGAAAAATCTTTCAATCAATCAAAATATGAGAGATGGAGCCTCAAAAATTATAAACACAGATTTTAAACTACTAGATAAGTTTCATTTTTACTGATAAACATTAAAAATTTATTAGAATATTTAAGTAAAATATCCCTAATCATAACAAAATTATTAATTTTACTATATTTATGAAATTAGAATTTATACTATGTATCGATTAGAATCATTAAGTATAATCTGTAATGCTGTATAAAATAATAATTTATAATTAAGTTAACCTTGGTTCATTTATTCTTATTAATATTTCCTGTCTAATAATAAGAAGTTTCTTATTCTGGGTGCAATTCCTCTTTATAAATGTCCATGTGATGACTTTAAAGAGGTTCAAGCTAAGACTGGCATTAAGTGAAGTAAGAAGAAATGCTTAAAAAATAATAAACTAAGGATCTACTCAAATTAGTTAAATAAAAGCAAGCAGTGAAACAAAGGAATCCCTTATTGTGTTTATAATGATAGAACGAATCTAGATCAATAGGTTTGACACTAGCATTTTTAAGCAAATTCAAATTCTTTTATCCTTTATTTTTTTGTTGAGAAATTTTATAAAAAATTTTATTTTAATCCCAAATTTAAAAATACTTTTTTTGTATAAAAATATTAAAATAACTTAGGCTACTCTTGTCTGATTGAATTTTCAACTTCATATAAAGGACCTATTTGATTTTGTGTGGGTGAATGAATTTCTTATTAAGACAGTGACAAACTTCTATGACTAGACTTTAATGAATCGTTATAATGAAATTCATGATCCTATTTCTTATTCGTAAATGAACTTTAATGAATGTCAATAGTCCCCTCAGCGCTAATACTATTGTTATCCAACGATAATTAGTTTAATTAATTTGTTTTCTTGTCACTAGGTCTCTTTTTAACTAGTTGTTACTTTGGTGTGTTATCTCCTGAGTGGAAGTAGTGTTTGTAGTGGGATTGAAATGTAGACTCTGCTTTGTCAACTATTTAAATACTTTGCATATTCGAAGATATTAAGATTATACTCTATGAAGGTTTATTCTCATTAATATGATATAAAGTCAAGAAATAATATTAGCAAAATATTTATAATACATTCTCATGATTTGATTAGATGTTATTGATTTATTTTCTTGATTATGATGAAATAGACTTAGCGGGACTATTTAGTTTTATTTAACTGCTAAAATCTTAATTTGATAATACTTAAATTTTGCTGATTTAATTTTACTTATATTGTTTATCCCTGCCACTTTGCCTGTGCGATAACTAATTATTATCACTTCTGCTTTCCACAATTTCCTTGTGCATTTTTAAATAATTATTTTAAAGTGATTTGTTTTAATTGGAGTCAAATCTGATTCTTAGAATGATTCTTATATGATAGTATTTGGAAACATTTTCTATAAGTCTATCTAGTTTTCCTGATAGGTAGTAATATCAATCAACGCCATTCTTGATTATTTATAATTAAAAACAAGGTGCCTAAAATATTTATTATAAATTATAGTTCCATAACTTGCTCCAGTACTATTACGTTTTTTCTGGTTTATGAAAATAAAATTTGTGTCTGGTTCTACAATTTAAAAAAGCATATTTTTATCGTCAATCTGTAGTTCACTCTGCTTATTGTTCAATTCACATGTGAACTGCATTGACTCCCCACTATTTGCACTGCTTGATGATGAACTCTGAAAAGTGTAACTCCTGGAGAATCTTTTTCTAAACGGTAATTGACCACTACTGTGGTTATTTTAGTGAATTTCTTAATTACTATTTGCACTGCAGTTATTACTATCATTAAATGCTCTTGTTTGCTTATGCTTCAAAAGAGTTCGTTAAGAGTGATGGTCTCCTGATACTTAATTAGAAGAAGCTTCGTTAAGAAAAGTAGGGCTCATGATGATTGATTTTTTTGAATTGCTATTTGATAAGAGTTGATTATCGATCAATTTATAAAAAAATAAAGTAATAATGTAAAAAATAAATATAATGTATATATTTATAAGCTTTCATAAAATATTACTTAACTCGAAACATATAATTAAGCTACTTATTTTTCGAATTATATTTGTTAAAAAATAAAAAATTAAAGTTATAATAATTCTGACAAACTTTTACTTCATTCACTTTGCCTATCTGAACTATATAATTTTGCTAATATATTTCTAGTAAACATTTTTATTCTTATTTAGGAATTTCATATTAAAATTTAATTAAAATATTTATAATATAGGTGAGATGTATAAATTTAAACACATCTATTCTACCAATCTTCTAAATTACTTAAAAAACAACTTATGTCTTTTATAAAACCATTTTTTTAATTTTCAATATAAGTTTTGATTTAGTTAAGAAAATAATTAATGTCTGATTTTAAATACATTTGATTATTACAATTTATTTATATATTATCAATATTATAGTCAATTGAAGTTTGGTACAACATCAAGTTGTAGGAAGTTTACTCGTCCATTTTATATAATTCAATTATTATAATAATCGATGTTAATAATGAATTGAATTAATGAAGACACTTATAAACTGACAATCATTATAGTTAAAATTAGATTTGTTTAAAATAAAAACAACTTAAATATAATATCAAATCTGTAGTTTGCTTCTAAGCTCTAATTCTTTCTTTAGATCTTCTAATTCTCTTTTGACATTCTCTTCACTAAGAATATTATAAACTCTATGTTAATAACTTACTTGTTTAGTTCAATTCCTCTCAATTTTTGTTGAAGATAGTTGATTTATAATTAAAATATAACAGTTTTATTAATTTAAAAATAATAATAAGTGTAGCTCATTCCGAGACCAAATCCTGCACCATAATAAGTGAAGAATTTTCTGGAAGACGATTTCTTAAAAAATGCCATACCAACAAGAAAACCAAGCAATGCTCCCTTTCCTACGCGATATCCAACATCGTAAACGAAGGGAGCTGCATCTCTCGATGGCATTATCAATTGATCCATTAATCTAATTTTATAATTTTAATTATTATCACAAATGCTGTATTTAATTATTATATTATTGAATATCAAAAAAGCCAATCTGATAGGAAATATATATTATAAAAGGATAAAATGTTAAAACTATATCATATTTTTAAATAGGGGTAATTGACTTCATTAAAAAATTTTGGTCTCTAAGAGTTTAAGTAGTGTAGGGAGATTGAATTCAAAATTTCTGAAAGCTCTCTTTGCCATTTAATCTCTCTTTAACAGTAAATCAGAAAAGTACTCCTGGTCTCGCTTTTTATTTTAAGCATCGGAGGCCTAGGTTCTAACTTTCATCTTTTAAAGAGATTTAAAGGAGAAATCAAGCAATGATATGTCGTTCAAGTTATTCAATAGTTCTGTACTTCTAAACTCATTTTCCAAGTCAAATTTTAGTTTCAGGCCATCACAAATGCATATTTCTCTCTCAAAAGCTGGCAAAAGCAACCAGTCACATACAAGTTTTGTAAAAATAAACCTATAATAAAATATTGTAATTAATTCAAAATAAGTTGGTTGAGGTTCTAATTTTCAGCTTTTCTTTTCAATATAAACTCTGCAACTCCACATAAATACATCACAATATTCATGTCTAGATTCCTGCAAAGCTTTTTCCTGTATGACAAAAATTTGTACTCATCCTCACTTGAAGAAGTGCTCTCCGAGCTTCCAGTCTCTAACTAAGAAAGCCTCTTTAAATCTTTCATTTATTTTATCAAATCATGAATTCTAGCCAATATGCTGCGATGTTCATCATGTTGTTTTTGTTCAAAACAGTTGAACTTCTTGTAAAAGACTGACAAATTCTATAAATTAAAATTGTCTTTGAATCTGTGGTATTATGTCTCCGCAAATGTACTCTCAATAGCAAAATCAAGTTACACAGATTCTTCTTATGAAAGTTCATACAGGCTTTCACATTCTAGCTTGAACTTGGAAAGCTGGTCTCGTTAGTTGTGAGTTTTCAAAAACTAAAATGTAAACGAGAAACCATCGATGTTAGCAGCTTCCATCACATCATGTATGGTACAAATCAAATCGCATAGCTAAAAATTCTTGTCAGATTTGATGCAGGGAGAAACTCGAATTTGATAAAATTAAATTATTTTTAGTGTTAAATTCTAATGGTTTGAGAAAGTACGAAGTTTTAACTTTAAAATTAATAAATAATTGGAGATTAATTATTTATTCTCTGTTACAAATATCAAAATACTTATTCAATTGTTAATTTTTATTTCACTAATATTTTTTTTATTGCTAATAATTTTGCAATTTTATTTAAATCTGAGGTCTTAAACTAATTGATTCAGTGATTATCTTAGATGTGTTGCTTTGATTTTAGGAGCTCAAATTCTGTTGTTGAGTTGAGGATTAATGATTTTATTGATCTAATCTACTCTAATTGTCAATAGTTGCTTACTTTTTATACTTCAAAATGGGAAAGTCTTTAGATAATGAGTATGAAACTTCTTCAGGATTTATCATGCTAGTGTCCAAGCAGTTTTCTTTGTTCACTTGGAGAATATTGAGATTATTCAAAAGAGTAGGCAACTTTAGTTTGGGTTTGTAAAGTTAGATAGGCTCATGATCAAAATTTTCTTTGTTACCTCTCGATACAGCTTTGATGGGGGAAGTTAAGTTTGAAAACTTTTAGAATCTCATCTAACTACTTGGGTTTGAAAATGATTAGGGTTAGTTTTAATAGATGTTGATTTCAAGCAGCTTATTTAACTGGTATGTGCTATCACTTAGGCATTAAAGCTACTTGGTGCATTTATTCTAATCGAAACTAGAATTCCTTGACTACTCAAATTGTTAATGACTCAAAGTTTCAGGTGAAATCTCAAATATAATATCCTCTAACTCAAAATGTTTCGTAAACTCTCTTTAAAAAGCTAATACATTTCTCTATTTTATTGATATAATTCAATTTGATTAGAAGTTCTTCACATGTGTGCTGCCACTGATTAAATTGACTGAGTTGAGATCAAATCTTCTGCACATAATGTTATCACCATATTTCTTTGCTGAGTTATGCTGCATATCTGGGTTCATACTTGTAGTTAGGTAAGTGTTGAAAGTGCAAAAAATGTTTTGGGGTTACCTGTTCAAAATAAATAAAACTATTAAATGTATTAATGCAAGTTATAATTATTTAACACATTTGTATTCATACATTAATCCCAGGGATCTTAGATTGATTTATATCTTATAGAAGAAATAGATTGATATTGATGATTTAGGAATAAATAAAAAAGATATTTATTAGGAATAGATGACTGCTACTAATATACTAAATAATATATTAATATATATTAGTAGGCATTTATTTAATTAATTGAAATATAGCGTGCTTGTTTTATTATTTGTTCAATATCTGTAGGTTGATGGCTTGAATGGACCAGCTTGGGGAACAGCGATGTAATCAGCTTGATCAGTGCTTAATTCGGTGAGTTCAGCACCAAGAGCACCTAAATGGAGCTTGGCGACCTTCTCGTCGAGTTCCTTGGGGAGTATAATAAATTGTAAGTTTATAAAATTAGCTCTGATAACAAGTTTAATAACTATACGTAGACCTTTCCCTTTTCGTACTTATCGGTGGCTCTGTTTTCCCAGAGATCGATTTGGGCAAGGACTTAGTTAGTGAATGAGGTTGACATCACGAATGATGGGTGACCAGTGGCACAACCCAAGTTCAAGAGTCTACCTTCAGCAAGAATATATAATGCTAATTAAATCATTGATAAACAGATATTTTACTTTATGTATGAATGATGACTCCGTGACCATCGGGGAATTCGTATCTGTCGCATTGTGGCTTAATGTTGATTCTCTTGACACCTGGATAGTTCTCGAGACCTTCCATGTCGATTTCGTTATCGAAGTGACCAATGTTTCCAATGATGGCATTGTTCTTCATTTGAGCCATATGGCTGGCCATAATGATGTTCTTGTTTCCAGTGGCAGTGATGAAAATATCAGCGTGGGAGACGACTGACTCTAATCTCTTGACGTCGAGACCTTCCATGCAGGCTTGAAGAGCGCAGATTGGGTCAACTTCAGTGACGATGACTCTAGCACCGCATGCCTTCATGGCAGCAGCGCAACCTTTGCCAACATCACCATATCCGAGGATAACAACCTTCTTTCCAGCAATCATGACATCAGTGGCTCTCATGATACCGTCTGGGAGGGAGTGTCTGCATCCATAGACGTTGTCGAACTTTGACTTGGTGACAGAGTCGTTAACGTTGATGGCTCTGATGAGGAGTTCTTGCTTCTTGCTCATTTGATAGAGTCTGTGGACACCAGTGGTGGTCTCTTCTGAGACACCGACTAATTTGTTGGCCATCTTGGTCCACTTTTGCTTATCACCTTCGAGGAGGGTCTTTCTGATAATCTTAATGATTTCCTTGTATACTATAACTGTATGATTTAAAAATAATTCGAATGTCTTGGGGTTTACTCTTTGTTCTCGAATTGGTCTGGGTGTGGGACATCACCAGTCTTAGCGAAGGCTCTCTCGAACTTGACTCCCTCGTGAACGAGGAGGGTGGCATCTCCACCATCATCAACCAAGAGATCTGGTCCATCGCAATCTGGCCATGTGAGCATTTAATTACAATTCTAATATTATCTTTTATCATATTAATAAACAAATATAATCATTAAAAATACTATAAAATTATAAATATATTAGAATATATATATAAATTAATTTAAGGTCGTTTTTATTCTTTGATATTGATGATTTATAAGTGATTTTATATTTAATTTTAAACTGTATATATTAAAGTCAGCTTGTTATAACTGTCATTATTTACTATTATTTATTCATTTGCTTGTTTGAATATTATGAGATATCTTAACATTGTTTTTTAAAGAAAATATATTCTATAAAATTACATTTATTTAGTATAGTTTACTGCTTTATCTTATATAATTATAATAGAATAGCATTTATAACGAAATTTATATATAATAAAATATTTTAACTATTGGATAGACTTCAATCATTAATATTAACTAAATTTATTTGGAAAAAAATAGAGAAATAGAGCGAATAATTGATAGTACGTTTTATAAGTTATATTTATAATTTTTGAATTAATTAATATATTCTCTCGGTGCAGATCCAATATTCTTCCAATTCAAATCTGTTGATCCAAATGTATAAAAATTGAGAATTAGGATGACGTTGAATTTAGTGGATTAAGATTTAATATCAAAGGTCACTTTAATAGTCATTATTATTCAAATACTATTATATATAAATAAGTTTGATGTTAATAACTAACAAAATTTTAATATAACTATATAAAATAAAAAAATATCTTTACTTTAAGCTAAATATATATTATTTAAGCACAAAATTTTAGCTCTAAATTTAAGTGACAAATTTAATATATAATAAACTATGCATACTATTTTCCCCATGTCATCAGTGGATTATGAATATTAAATAATACTACTTTAGTCAAACATCCAAACATCTATTAAATGGAAAGCTACGATCACCACGTTAAGGACATGTCCCTTGCTGAATTCGGCAGAAAGGAAATCTAAATCGCAGAGATTGAAATGCCAGGACTTATGGCTTGCAGAGAAGAGTTCGGCGGAGAGAGACAAGTACTCAAGGGTGCTAAGATCTCAGGGTCATTACACATGACCATCCAAACCGCTGTTTTGATTGAGACTCTTCAATCATGTGGTGCTGAAGTCAGATGGGCCTCATGCAACATCTTCTCCACTCAAGACCACGCTGCCTCAGCCATCGTTGCTGCCAGAACTGCCAACGTCTTCGCATGGAAAGGAATGAACTTGGAAGAATTAAGATAAAACCAGGCAAACATAGGAGTGTAAGAAAATTAATGAAAAGATTTTTAATTATAGTTTGATATCAAAAGTACTAAAATTATCCTAACATTTATTGATAATCATACTTAAACTATGTTCCTAATAATACTTGCAAATATTGTAAAAATGACTTAAATTATTAGATTTAGGCAAAATTCATACATTTATAAGCATTTTAATCATAAATGATTATGAAATATCAAATCATTAGGTTGATTATTTTATTCCCAAATTAGGTTAAGCAATTAGAATTTACTCTTGGGCCACACTTCAAAATCGAACATTAGCAATGTAGAGAAGAACATACTGAAAAACATTCCCATAAAGAATACTCTTAAATCAGAACTGCGGACATATCCCTTATCTTCAAATACGTCATAAGAAATTTTGCCCGCTCTTACTAAAAGATAGAGGCCTAACATCATTCTCAAATTTACATCTTTGTTTATTATTACTGTCAACCCTGACAGTACACCTGCAATTTAAAAATTAAGATTAAAACAAACACAGTTTTTGTAAATACTTTGATCTTATTTTTTCAATTTATTAAGTGAATGAAAGCATTCCAGCCATGTTTGTTGCCAAGAATCCGACGCATGAGACAAAGCACAAACTTATATACAAAAGCCTATAGCCCAAGAAATATTGGGAACCTCATGAATTCTCTGATGCTAATTTCTGTAATTTTTTGTCGTCTGATCAACACCATTATAAATGTAATCGCTGCTCTGATCATTAATCCATACTTAAAGTTCTAATTGAAGCCTTGGATAGCGTTCTTAAAACAAGAGTATTCTTGGTGCTGACAGTAGAAAGTTCTGCCTTTAAATAGGTTTCTTATGAAATAGGGGATGTATATGCTGACGTAGCCTTAATCATTTCTATTGTTAGGGTTTCTTCCAACTCCTTAATTCGGCCTGTTATATTACATTTTAAATTTAATAAATTAACAATATCACTTAGTTTGATTGTAATTAAAACATCGATTGATTAGTGTTGATGATGCTTTATAGATAAATATAAAGAAAATAAATAGTAATTATAAATAAAAGTTATAAAGATCATAATATCATCATGGGGCAAATTATCTCTTAATCAGATGTCACAACTTTCTATAATACCTGTAAGCAAAATAGTGATAATAACATATTTTTTAGATAAAATAGCAGTGATAGGAATAGTTGCCCCAGTTATCCTAGGAGTATGGCTACACTACAGCGTGTTCAAGAAGCCATCAGAGGGATAGCTCGTAATCTCTTACGATGATGACGATGATCTAGATGAGAATACAATTGTTTCACTTATCGACAAGTAATTCTCTATTGGTAAATTCCCCAAGTTAAGAGAAAAATTCAACAACTTGCGTCGCCAGCTGCTTCGTGGATACAACAAAAATACTCAAATGCCCTATGAGAAGTGTGTGGAGTATATCAACTTGGTGCTTGACTACGATAATTAACTGGGTCAAGCCCTGGAGAAAAATCTGGAAGATTTGGCTGACATATACAGCATCAGACAGGAAGATATACGCAGATCATAGTCAAAGTACATAAATAACAGTAACTCGCATAAACTCCTTGCAAGAAACGAAGTACTCTAAGCTGAAATACCAACTTTCTTGACTTAGGAGGTAGCTCTTGAGATAAAGCATGAGATGGAAGAATATGCATACAGACAGCAGTAGTGGTTTATGGAATTCCTAATAAACAATTAAAGAGGCTAAGACTTCTCTTAAGTGAGTGAGAACCGCAGACTATAAGCTGAGGATATAATTGATGCTTCAAATATAGGGTACGATGATGAAGATCAAAATGATCCTGAGTAAGTCGTTTACAAGTCAACCACTGTTGCCAAGTACATCACTCTAGATATGATTCTGGATAAGGAATACAAAATCAATGAGGCATAGCTGAAGAGGATGCTGTAAACTCCTATGTCTATTTTTATAATCAAAAGATATTAAGATTAAGTAGGTAATTAATTTATTGTAATTAACAAAATAAATCTTAAAATATATCAAAAATTTCTATAGATATAACAAAACTAAGCTGCTCTGTTATTTTGATGATTTTAAAAATAAACATTAAATTTATTTTAATTTTTATTATAAATAATATTCTAATTTATATTTTTTTATAATGTTTTTAACCAAATATTATTTATATTTCAATAAATATATTTTAATTTGACTATAGTGGTTTATAAATCAGACTTTGATAGAATTGACCCTAATATGTCATTCTTTTAAAGAATCAAAAAGTGGATATTTAGAAGAAGATGAATAAACTAAATTATTTTTTTATTTACTTGTAATTAAATATTTTTGGAGAAATTTTATTTCTAGTTTTTTTCTTTGTATATTAAAAATAAACTGAAAAATAAGCTGTTTGATTATTATGATTGTTATCTCCACTCATTGGTAATTTCAAATTGAAGTGATTTTAATTTTAATTTAATGACATATATAATTATTCTAAATAAAAGTAGATCTTATAAAATTGATTACTGTTATTGTTTCAGTTAAATTTATAATTTGTAATCATTTTTATAATAATTTAAATTCATCAAAACATGGCTTAAAATATGTATAACAATCAGTTCAAGCTCTAGTCTCCAACTTCAGGATTAAAACTTAGTTTGAAATCACCAGTTCAATCTCCACAAAGGCAATCATTTATTAGCTCATAAAATCAGAAACAGTTTTAATCAAGCAATTTTTAAAACGAAAATTTACTTTAAAGCTAGAATATAAACCTAAACTTGTTTAAATAATGTTTAAGCCTACAAATATTTAGAAAGAACTAATGTTTAATTGTGGTTTATGTAATTAATTAAAACACACAAGGAAACTTATAAATATATAATAAACATAATTTCTATCTGATATAGTTTAAGAATAATAAATTTCTTTAATTTCTTAAACTTTAATTGTTAATAGCCAACTGATAATATTAATTATTTTCTAAAGTATTTTGTTTTCAATCTATTTAGAAAAATATTAATATAAGAAAGAAATCAAGCATTTAAAGTTATTACTGACAAAATTTGTTAGTATTTCATTTTTACAGTTAATGATTATTGTTAGATTTTACACACAAAATATCTAATTTTCAAAGCTCATCATTTTATTTTTGTTGCATTTCATTTCAATTAATATATAAAATAGAACCTTAATAAATATTTTAATGAGAGTAAATAATTTTGACATTTAAATCCTCCAAGAAAAGTAGAATTAAAACGATCATAAAAGAAATCTTAGAAAGAAAATTAAGAAGAGCTATTTATAGTAAATTCATAATAAATATCTCCTTAAAACAATGGAAAATTGAAATCTAAGAAATATAGCAATTAGAAGAAAACTATACTATACTCTTGGGGAAGTAAGTTAGAAAATATTGTTGTAATTTGAATATTAGGTGATAGTCATGGGCAGTTGGGTATTCAAGGCAAAAGGAAGCATTATCTAACACCCAAGCAATGTTCATTTAACATTGAAATCAGTAAAATATCATGTGGTTTTGATCACACAGCATTTATAGCAAGTAAGATCAAAATATATTTAACATAATTGCTAAATTATAAAGTTAAGAAATGATTGATAGTCTTATAATAGTTTATGAAACTTAAAACTCAAAATTTTGTTAATAAATTTCCCTATTAAACTCCCGTGTTTAAAATTTAAGTTAGGATTTATTCATTTGGATTTTAACATTTTAAAGTAGCGAAAAATTTTCTAAGCTTTCTTTAGTAATTAGAAAATTTCTTAATCTTAACATATGGCATATTATTATGTCTCAATAGTTTTAATAAAATATAAATTAAAATATTTTCAATTGAATTATATTTGTGCGATAATGAACAATATAGATTAGGGAAATTTATATATGATGGGATCGAATTAAGAAGGAAAACTTGGTATTAATGACAAAGATATGAAGTTTATCTACTCACCGCTATTAATTGATTAGCTTTTACATTCTTAAATAGTAGATGTATCTTGTGGAGACAATCACACAGTTGCTGTAACTTCAAATGGGGAATGTTATTCTTGGGGTTAAGGTATTTATGGAGCTCTCGGAATAGGTTAAGTTTTAAACAGACAGAAACCAACATTAATAGAAGAACTAAGAGACATAAAAATAGTGAAAGTATCTTGTGGAGCTAGACATACTTTATTCCTAGCAAATAACGGAGAAGTGTATTCTTGCGGAGATGGTGAAAAGGGACAACTCGGTTTAGGATGCTTCAAGAAGCAATTATTCCCCAAGAAAGTGGATACTGCATCAATTTAAGAGATCTGTGGTGGTGAATTGCACTCATTATTCTTAACCTAGTAAGGAAGAGTACTCACTTGTGGTGATAATACTTAAGGTTAACTAGGTCTGGTTGATGTTAAATCATCTTGTAAACCACTGTTAATTGAACAGTTAAAAGATATGAAAATGATAAGCTGCTTTAATACATCGATGGCACTTTCATAAAATGGAGAAGTATATATTTGGGGTCCTTCTCTTTAAGATATAACTTAGCACTTTGCTACTCCAAGTTTAATTACTTCAATTCCTACAAAATCAAATTTTATTTCAATTAACAGGACTATGGGCTCTATTATAGATGAATTAGGTATGGTTTGGGTATTTGGATTAAATGAAAAGGGAGAGCTTGGAGTAGGTGACTATGGCAAGAGAATACATCCTTATCCATCAATAAGTCTATAACAAAAGTAAATTAAAAGTGTGAGTCTTGGTTCTAACTATGCTATAGCCATTTCTGAGCTTGAAGATTATGATTAACTTAGCTAAAATCAACAAACATCTAAAAAACAATAAATAGAATAAAATAAACTATACTCTATAAATTTTCTACCCCTGTAAGTAAGTTGTACATTAAATGATATTTTTAAATACATTTGATAAATAAAATAACATAATTTTAAAATAATTTTCTAATCAAATTAAATTGGACTCTCTTTGCTTTTACTTTAAATCCTTTTTACTAAATTTTAACTATTGTCATAAATAATTTAATTGCTTTTTCAATTAGAGTTCCATAAAACTAACTTATTTGAATAAAATAAAAATTTATTTATTTTTGGCAGTTTTTATTTTATATAAATTTTTGGCACAAAAATCTTGCTCACTGAGTTTATAAAATTATTGCTATTATTATGTATTTATAATTAAAAGATTATAATTTTATAGAGAATTAGTCTCCCTGATAATAAACTTGCTCAATAACCACCTATGAAAGATTCTCTTGCCACTTCTTCTATAGTAACAACTTCATTACAAATATAGCATCAACAAAACAATTAAAATTCTAATTTCTATACATATCAGTCATTTCAATAAATTGATTAACAAAGAGAAATTCAGGATCATAAAAATAACAAGCAAATTCAAAAAATATAACATGATGTCGAAAAACTCAATGCCAAATAGTTTATGCAAAACGAGTATATTTAAAGAATGGAATCTGAAATGCAATAAAAGAATTGCATAATTGATTAACTTCAAGATTAGATTAAGTAATTTGAGGTTTATTGAGAATATACTTATAGTTCTTTATTGATTTTATTTTAATTTCCCGATCCAAAATTTCAAAATAATCATACACTATTGCTTTAGCAATAATATCAGGCATCTCAATAAAATCCTTTCCTTTAAAACAATATGTCATCGTAATTAATGCATTCCCCTTAATTCAATGATACAAAACTCTAATCTCAAGATCTTGCGAATTAGTTTCACCTCAATAGCCCGCAGGCTTTTAAAAACACAAACCAACTTTTTAATGAATCAAATATGCCTCATTAGAATCAATAAAAAAGTGCATAAAACGATTAACTCCTTCATGAGCTATAACAACTTAAGGATGAATTAAGAAACACTCAACAATAACTAGTGGAATCATAGTAAAATGAACAGAAAGAAAGAGAGCTAAGATTTGAGGCTTAATAGAAGTTAGTTGAATTGGAGGATTAATTTCAGTAATAACTAGATATGAACATGGAAACCAAGCAAGAAATAGATCAATTAGTAGTTGAAATTCAACAACTGAATGATCAATATAAAGCTAAGGAAGATGAGCTAAATAGCAGATTAGAAGATGCTTTAGCTTAAATTCAATAAGACAGGCTAGTGGTTGATGATCTATAGTTAGAGGCTGCTCATTAGAAATAGAAGTATGAAGATTGCAAGTAAGAGCTTGAGAGGTAGGATGATATCCGCAAGATATTACATCATGAAAACTAAGCACTTCTAGATTAATTGAAGAAATTCAGTTAGACTGAAAGCCTGCAGTTGTCTTAATTGACAGTTGGTGGGTATGCTCTGAGATCTGATTCTTAGAAGGGTGAAATTAATAACACGCCAAACATGATTCCTAACACGAGCAGTACTGATAATTTGCAAAGATCAAGGATGTTTAAGTCTCCATTGCCATTCAATATAGATAAGCTGTCAAAGTCTGCGAATGTCTCGCCAACTCATACTTCTATCCCAAAATAAAATTAGACCACGAGCATTTAGAATCAACAAAAGAAACAACCATTTGATTATAACTAGGTCAATGAAAATTCAAATAAGAATCTAAACACTAATTCTCAAATGTCAGTAAAATCACTTAATTCTAGTAAGAAGCCAATCGATAATTACAATTAAAGATTGTTGTTATCAATTGAGAGAAAAGCTAAGAAAATGCAGAATACCTATGAAAATATCACAACACAAGGTTCTAAGAGTAATTAAGTTAGCCCTAAGTAAATGAAAATATAAGAAATGTATCAACAGCATGAAGAAGCTAAGAGTCCTCCAAGAGAAAAGCCATTCAAAATAAAAATCAATATAAACTTATCTATAACTTAGTATGAAATTTTGTATTGCAAGATAAATACAAGGAATTTTCAGATTATAAGAATCAAGCTCTAAACTTTAAAGATAATTTATAGGATAGAAAGAATCAAGTATTTAAAAAACCTTTATAATAATAATTTTAGAGATAAATTATTATCTATATAAATTTTAGCTATATTTTGCAGATTTATTGCTTCAATTATCAATTAAATTTATTCTCTCAAACAAAATATAGATAAAGTTACTTACTAATAAAAAAACTGAAATTAAATTGAATGTATTTAATTAATTGAGGTTTATAATTAAACGAATCTGTTCATGGTCAAAAGCTATATCCAGCTTATTTGAAAATAGCAACAAATTCTTCTTAAAATAAGGCATAGAACTAAGAGTAAGTAATTATGCTTGTTTTATTTTGATTAATAGTAAAAACAAGGGAATATTAAACTAATCTTAATTGAATCAGTCTCAACAATCAGATCTAAGTGGCTACTAATTCTTAACTTAACAGAGTGACAAATAGTACTCCACTCACATGAATCTGCTAACCAATTAGAATAATGCTTTATATGATTAGCATTAAACATTCTAGCCATCTCAAATCGATAATGATAATTAATAAAATTACTATAACGAATAGCTTAACACTTCAACTGTAAGAAATGATCATTGTTAATTATTTATAGTAAACATTAAGTTGAATTAATACTAAGAAATTGCAATAAAAACAATTTTAATATGAATTAAATATGTAAGTTTATAACTCATTTCTGGAGACAAGACAAAGAATGAATGACTTAGACAACATCCAAATAAATAATGACTCTCAATAGTAATTTATCTCAAGCTCAAACAATCAGACCAACAGAGGAAGATCCAATCAAAGATAAAAGTAGTATATGTGATGAAATATCAAATATGAATTGAAGTTAATTTAAGATTTATACTTGGATTTAGTTAGTATTGAATTCATCCATTAACATTACGTTTATGATTATAAATTCAAATAATTAAAAAATGGAAAATTACAGCGATAACAATGATGCCAGTGGTGGTTTCAATCCAAATGAGATATTAATGAGTATCAGGCAGTCACGTCAATAGCCATTTGTCTAGCAAAATTAAAATCAACAAGTTTAATAAATCTAGAATAACTAGCAAAGATCTCTATAAAATAACAACTAGCAAAGTGTTTTGGAATAGCTTTTACAGCAAGAAATGAGCAAAGTTGTGAATACAAGGAGAGATAATTCTAACAATTTGAGATCATAACAACAATAGCAATAATTGACTAATCGGTAATCTTTTGATAACAGATAGAATTAACCTCCAAATAAAAGAGTCTCTGACTATCAATTAAATAAAGATAGAAGCAAGTCACCTATGAATAGTAATACTTTAAACAATTAAGTATTTTAGCATGAACTTTCTTTCCAATAAAGCCCAGATCATTTCTAAGCACAAATACAAGTTATACAAGAATAAAACTCAGTTTAAATCAAGCAGTTTAAAGACTAAATAGCGCAATTAACTCAGTAAAATAAGCAGTTAGAGGATAAATTAGTTAAATCTCTGAGAGACAATTAAAATTTGCACTAGAAACATGAAGATAGCTTGAAGATAAATGAAATGCAGAAAGTTAACTATGAAGCTTAATTAAATACACTAAGGCAAGAAGTTAAGATATTGAAGAATTAAGCCAAATTATAGAGTAAAAATGAAATTCTTAAGAATGGAAATGTTTAAAGCAACATAAGTGTAAGCCCTATAAGAAGTAGTTAGCAAAACAAATAAGAAATGTTGGGTCAAAGTATATAGAATAAATCCTAAGCATCTGGAATAGCTATAAAAAATGGAGGGAATTCGGTGGGGTTTACAGGCAAGCTAGAACTTGAGAAGTTTATTGAATTGATGAGGGATAATCCATAAATACAAAGACCAACTATAGATATAGATTTTTCATAATTTATGATTGATTAGTAGTGAATTTATGATAAATTAGTTTTTAGTAATTATGTTATTGAAATGCTTAACTATTATAAAATACAAAATAAAACTAATAAATTCTAAACATCTCGATAATAATAACTTTAGCTTGTACAAATTTGAAAATTTCCTTTTCTTTCACTAAACACCTTCCTCTTGAATAAGCCCTCTCTGCTATAATTTTTTGCACTCTCCTCCATTTTTAGCATCAATTTGAGCGACGTAGTAGTTACCCTCCTTTGAAATGGCAATAATCTTATCGTCTCTAATTGCGCATATAGCTGATGAGTCAATAATCCTGAACTGTGCAAAGCTCCACTCTGAATCAAAATACTTAGGCAATACTCCCTTCATGAACGACAGCATGCTCTTTGTATTTGTGCTGCTTGAATCATCCTTTTGATTATTTTGTTGAGCCTGTCTTGTGGGAGTGTCGTCATCGTTGTGATTCAGATCTACTAGAGCCTTGGAAGATTAAGCCGCGAGAGAGACATCAGCTCTAATAGAGAAAAGATGGATAGTTCCTTTATCAGAGCAGCAAGCTAAGTATTTAGAAACTGGATCAAAAGAGATGCAGTAGACATCAGCATGATCAGAGCCACGTCTCAGTTCTTAAATTTATTTTCCTGTGTCTGAGTCAAACAATCTGATCAAAGTTCCCTATGAAAAATATTTAAGCATAAAATAAGTCCTACTTTGTCACTTGCTGTAGCTAAAATAGTTCCCTCGTTGTTGAAGCTGAGTGCAGCTAAAGAGCTTTGATGTGCATCAATAGTGATAACTTTAGCTCCCTTGTCAAAATGAATAATTCTCACTTGACCAATTTTCTTGTCTGGGCATGCCATCACACATACATCCTTGGATGGACTCATTGAGCACAGTCCTTTCACATTGCTCACAGTCTCAAATGTGTCAATTAATTTCAAATTCTAGAAATTGTAAGCGTAAGTCTTGTTCTCCAACACAACGATTATCCTATCATAAATCATTAACAATTCATGCTTATTTTATTCATTATTATGTAGTTAGGTTTGAGTAATTTTTGCACTTACTTATCCTTTCTGAGTCTGACAGCTCTAACTTCTTATTTGAAATTTAATTCTCCAATGCACTTCATTTGAGAGTCATCCCACAGCATAACTTTGTTTGGAGGGTACTTTGGTGATTCACCTCCTCCCACTAGAGCAATAATGTTGGTTCGATAGAGCATCTCCACTATGCCGATTCCTCCATCAAATTCTACAAAATATTAATATTAAGATTAAAACATTCGATTGATCGATATTCATGGCAGTAATCATAAACTGATTTATATACGCATGATTATTCCAATATTTCTGATTGAAAAAATAAGGGAAGTGAAACTTAATATATTTTAATTTGACCTTAATTGTGTACTCACATTGGATATTAATTAAAAATTTTAAAAGTTCCTGCCTATATAAAAATATTTGTGAATAATTATTGAATTGTGTGAGTTAGTTACCTCTGTGGAAAGTGTCCTTGAAAGGGTAAGTGTTGAATATTCTGAAACCATGGGATGTGCCGCAAGTGAAGCAGCCTGCATCTTGGTTGAAACCCACGAAGAGTATTTGCTCGGGAGCTGGACTAGCTTGATTATTGTTATTCATTTTTATTATTATCTCTCAATCAATTCACTCTTATTATTAATTTAACTCTTGTTATTACACATTATAAATATATAATATTATTTATATTTATTCATTAAATATTTAATATAGTAGGAATATATTCGATTGGAAAACTAAGTTATTTTTAAAGCATGTCAGCTATCAATTCAAAATATTTCAAAATTCAAATCTACAAATACTGATTCGCAAATTTAGCTTCAATTAATTTTTGCCGGCATCTCAGAAAGTGAGATATGAGAGCATTAAGCAAATTCTCAAAATAGTATAAGGAATTTTTGTCTATGAGGCGTAGAAATAAATTTATTCCATTTCTAGCTACCGTCTTCTAATTAATATAGTCTCTTCAATAAGTAAAATATTGTACCGATTTTAGTTCCTTCTCCATTTCATAATTGATATCAATATTAATTTAAATCATTTTCCTAAATCGAATGTATTCCTACTATTTTATTGCAATATTAAATTATAATTGATCAATTAGATTTTTTGAAATTTGTGTTTAATTCTACACAAAACAAACCTATAATATAATTTAAGTTAAATATTAAAAATCAAAAATTAATGAAATTTAAACAGAGAGGGAGTTCGCAGCGGAAACAAGATGGAAGATAAGCCACAAGGGACTAAAACTAGGAGAAGGCTACCAACATACATAAAAAGGTGAAGAAAATACTGATCAGAAATCAATCCGGGACTACTTCGAATATTCAAAACGAACATAAACGAAGCAAATAAAAAAAGACCTAAATACTCAAGTAATTAATTATAATAGCTACAAAAACTTGAACAAATTTTCTGTTACATTAGAAAACAATCAACAGCTTCATTTTATTCAACCACTAAATGAAGCTGAGGGATGGGTCAAAGAAATGAAAGATTTGCAGAGAACCAGCGCAGCAAGGGAAGAAAAGATTTGATATCAAGAAAAGACAAATAGCTACGCAATTTATAGATATAAAGATTTGGTTTACAAAATGTAAGAGTATGGAACTCCATATTGAAGTAAGACTAAATGATGAAAGAAATAGAAAATAGAAGGCCAAATTTTATAGCACTCGTAGAAACGAGGTTGTAAAGAATTTTCGGCAGCAACAACCATAACGCAACTTGCAAGAAATGGAGGCATACTTACACTTAACAGAGGGAAGTATGAAATAAAAACAGTTAAAACCTTGAGATAATACCTAGCATGGAATATTTTTAATGTAGAAGGGCATCCCCTTCATATAATCACGGTCTACATACCACCAAACTCAAATGAAGAAGTGAAAGAACTTCAAAATAGAATAATCTTCATGATAAGATCAATTAAACAAAAATGCGACATACAAAAATTAATAGTAATGGGAGATTTAAACTTCTGCATAAGAGAATTTGGTAAGAGACTTATGAAAGAAGGACTAAAAGAATCAATACCAGAAGGTTTAGAAACTCATACAAGAGGCAATCAGCAGGACCAAATCTTCTCAAATGTAGTAACAATTGAATGGGAATTGAATTAACTAAACCAAACATACAAAAAACTACTGTAAGTTAGGCTAAAATTAGTATTTCAAGAAAACGACCTAAAAATGACAGATAAAGAAAAAACGATTAGAATATCAGACGTTAGAAAATAATGCTGGAAAGCATTCATCGAAGATGGAAATTTAATAGAAGCTAAAGACTTAGAAAAACCAATAAGAAGATAAACTACAAAGACAAAGCAAAACGAAAATTGGTATTAATAGCCACCAATCTTAGCTGTTAAGAATAACATTTCAAGCAACAACAGCTTATACTTAGATACTAAGGAGCAGTGGAAGGAAGCAATTAGAGATATGGAACACTATTTAGGTAGAAACGACCTCAAAGGGTTCTTTTACCTCGTAAAAAGACAAACAAAGAATTAAAAAAAACTCAGCCGATTAATGATTTGACGATAAAAGATGAAAGAGTACAACCAGGAGAATAGAATATGGAAGTAACGTTAAACTACTATAAACAACTTTTCAAAGACTACAGGAAATAAAGAAGAGAAGTATTCTGATGTAAAGAAGGGAGATCATGTGATGATTGATGAACAGAATGCACAAGACTTCTTAAACGAAGGAGATGTGTTAAAGAGTATAGCAGAATGCAATTTTTACAAGGCAAATGGCTAATATGGATTTGATGGAAAAATGCTAGCAAAAGCTAAAAAAATTAAACAAACCTTAATTTAGAAGATAGCGGAATGGATAAATAGTGGGGAGCTCCCCAAGTACTTAAAGGAAGGCAGCTTAATTTTATTGGGTAAGAACTAAGGAGAATAATATCCTGAAATAAGCAACACTAGACAAACTGTGGTGAATTCACATCTCAGCAAAATAGTGGAAAAAGTAATAATAAATAAAATTCATGAGGAAAAGAGCTAGTTGCTATTAAGAGGAAACTACCAAAATGGATTTAAGGAGAATAAGAGCACTCATCTAAATCTAATTAGACTTTTTTTAACACATCAAAGAATGAAGACAAAAGACTAAATACAGGGAGGCTTACCTTTTCATAGACTTACAAAAAGCTTATGACTCTGTCTGGAACGACAAACCACTACAAGTCTTGCACTCTAGAATTAAGAATGAGTAGGACAAAAATTTTTCAGATTAATCGAGGAACTGTACAAAGAAAACAAAATAAAATATGAAGTACAGGAGATACAGGCATTAAAAGGAGTTGCTCAAGTTAGTAGACTATTACCAATGCTATTGAACATTTATCTATAAGACGCCATCTATTCACAGAGGAAGCTAAAATTGTTGATAGATCAGGGAAAGCCTCTGGCATTTGCAGTTGATATTCTTATCAACGTTAAGAATAAACAACAAATGATAAGAATATTGGAGTGTTTTAAAGAAATTGAGAAAATTCACAATTTAAACCTTAGCCAGAAGATGACTCTATTCATAAGTGACTCAAAAGAATTTCTTGATATCAAGGAGATAAATGGAATAAAAAAAGTGGATTAAATCAAATATCTTAGTATTAACATACAACTAGATACTAAAGCACTTTTAAAAAACACATGGGATGATATTAAAAGTAAACTTACTTTTACTAAAACCTTACAAAATCAAACAACGCAACATTTTGCGACACAATAATGGTTGCCCAAATAAGGTCACTCAATATATATATACACACCATTAGTTGCCACTAGGTATGTTAAGATTGAAGAAATTGATAAAATAGACGCAATTGAAGAGAATAGCATTCAAAACACCGAGAGACGTCTTAAATAGAATTTTACGTAACGTTACGTAACTCAAAGAGAGTGGAACTAAGGCGACAATTGAACTATTGGTTCAGAAGAACATTGGCACGTGATGAACAGCATGGAAAAATACATAAAGCCAAAAATGTTGAAAAACTCAATTTAGGAAAAAAGAGGAATTGTAAAAGAGGAAAAAACTATTCATAACAAAGAATGTAATGGGTACAATGATGGCAATAAACCAAGGCAGAACCATCATAGATTATGGAGTGAGCCACTATTGCAACGCCCACAAGACCTTCGGGGACTCTACACACATGATGAATGAAGCTGGAGATCCGACGAGATTTAACAAGATTCTGAGAAACCACAGACTAATAGAATTGAACTTTAAAATATAAGTAGGGATTATAGCAAACATGGTCTGGCTGGACTTTCAAAAGGTTAAAAACTTTTTAAAGTAACTTACGTAAAAAAGCAATAGATTAAAGCAGAAGAACAAAAGATAACTCAATAATGAATAATCTAAACAACCAAAAATGTGAATTAATGAATATTGAAGTATAAATAGCGAAGATGTAAAGAGAATTAAAATTAAAAATCTTAAATTAATTAAATTAAAAAAAGAGAGATTCTGGAAATTGATTTTTAAGTAAAGATTAACAAGATGGAAGAACAAAAACAAAGATACACCCAAAACATTCAACACAACTACTATAATTGCAAGAGTAGGAACGTCAGAGATGACAACATTGACAAGAAGGCAATATTCTGGTAGAAGGTGAAGGAAGTTAGATACGAACACAGAGACAAAAGTAAAGACCAGGAGGTCCTCGGCCTCAGAGATAGCAAGCATCAGAAAGTTCCGCTAAACAAACAAATGGGGTTTAAGAGTAGACTGAGGATTGGACAATCAAACCCTAGTAAGAAGATACATGAAACTAAACCACAAAGAATCAGATTTTACATACATGAGGATGGTGCAGAGGGCGTGTAAGCAGACCATATGTAACTAAAGAGCCTAGTAGATCTAACAGAGGTAACCTGCTAAGGATTTGACAAAATTATTCATACCAAGAAGGAATGGATCCCCTAGACCACTAGAATGATGACAATTGTTTGTTGCCCCAGCACCAGGATCAAAATTGAAAAGGCTCCTATAAAGATACATCACTATAGAGAGTAAGCAAGAAGCAGAGGGAAGAGAGAATGAGAGCTATAGTCAGAAAAACAGAAAACTTATTGCCAGGGAGACACATACAAGAGAATACTATGGAGGTGTGCCTTCGCCAAATCGAGGAAGCCCAATTTAGCGAAGAGAAAACCTCACACATGATCGTTCCACCAGTTGTTATGAATGATAAAGGAGTAATGCAAGTAGAAAGAGTTATGAGCTCAACTAACTGGAATATGGAAAACAGTAAATTCTGGAGAGAAGAACAAGATGTGAGGAGCATTATAATTCCAATAAGTTGTCAAACCAGCATCAAGGGATGCAGGAATTTGATAGTTCTAAGGATTACAAGGGACTAGGGAGCTATGGAAGTATTTGGTGCAAGAAAAATAGTAGGAAGCTTGGCATTGATCTAAAAACACTAGAAGCAGATCAACATGATGATAACAGAGATTATGGGAAAAGACTTCAAGACTGACAAGATTGTCATAAGAAATGAAACTAACTAAGTGTCAGATCCAGAAGATTGCGGTGCGATAGCAATTCTAATAGTAAACCACCTAGCATTGGAACTTGAGGGAGAACAAATCTTCCAGATTTTCGCTAAGGACTGGGTGAACATGTAGAAATGCTACTTGTTGTACAACTTGG
The DNA here is from genome assembly GCA_000711775.1 of Oxytricha trifallax. Taxonomy (NCBI): domain Eukaryota; phylum Ciliophora; class Spirotrichea; order Sporadotrichida; family Oxytrichidae; genus Oxytricha; species Oxytricha trifallax. The sequence goes on from ARYC01004710.1 coordinate 28,575, forward strand.
AGGTGGGTCTCATGAAACTAGAAATTGGAAAATCAGGGGTCACAGTAGAGGAAAAGACGATGGAAATAATTAGAGAGAAAAGAAACGCAGCCCTATGGAAAACAGAAGAGAATGGAACGCAGAACACAAACATATTATCATAAGTAGACGCATGGGATGAGCTTGTTCTGGAGAACGGGATAAGAAGACAGGTGGAGCTACTCTAAGAGTAACATGAGGAACAAGAGGAACAAGAGGAAAAATTCAGTGAGATAATTGAGGAATGAAATGAAATTGAAAATTACCTAATCATGCAGCGAGAATACGGAATGGAACTGGAACCATAACCAACATGAGGAGCAAAAAAATCCAAATTGGTCCAATCTCCACACATGAAAGAGCAGAAGATCTCAGAATAAGATTCTAAGTAAGAAGCAAAAGATCAGGAGAAGATTGAATAAGAGGAGGCTAGAGTCAAAGGGAAGGAAGGACAGCATAATTTGAATGAGGAAGAAGGTACAGGAGCCCAATGACAAAAGGAGTGAAAGCATCAACTTTAAAGAATTACATTTCGCATTATATTTCACTATTCATTAATTGTGCATTTTATTTTACCTTAAGTTATTATCTATCTATCTCTATAATTTAAGTTATTCATGATTACTATATTAACAATATAAAAATAGGATAAAAATATACTCCAGTTTTTTTTAAAAAATAAATAAAATTTAAGCTAGAAATCTATCACCCTAAATATTTTATTTGTATTATTTTGTTTTAACAATGATGTTCTAATCTCGAATAAAGCAACAGCCTAATTTCCTAGAAAACATCAAGCCAGTCCGCTCTAAAAACCACTCCTAAGTCAATTAATCCTCTCCCACAAAAGTTACAAGTCCAGATAAGAGCGAAAATAAACAAATTAAATTAAACAATCATAGCAAAGATATACAGTCATAATAATAGGAAAGTAAATGGCTGGAAGATGCTGACATTTTAGACACTTAAGAAGATAGTTATAACGATGATGTTGGTCCAGAGTAATAATTCAATAAATCAAATAAAAAAGGTGTAACAACTTTATCTAATCAATAAAAATCAATGGCCTCAAGCAAGTTAAAACCATTAAATCATGTTAACATGAATAATTATAACACAGTAGTTGCATAGACTCCTTCAAATAGAGCTACTAATCCCACATTGTAGAAGAGGAGATTTATGGATTGTAGCAATTAGAGCTAATCAGTCAATTTACATGATCATATTGCCAACTAATCTCCAGATAAAACTCAGGCATATGTCCAGAAAAGCCAAAATTATGTTGAGTAGCACAAACTATTTAATCTCTAGCAAATCTATGACATAAAATATTTTTAAAAATTACTTAATTTATCTCGATCATATTATGAATGCCTGATCCACAAGAAGACTATAATAGAAGCTCAGCAAAGAAATAATATGTGAAATAAAATCATTCTAATCGTAGTTCACCATAAACCTCAGTGAAACATCAACCAAAGAGATTAAATGGAGAGGCTCCTTAGCCAAAATCAAATTCGTAGTCTTCTAGGAAACCAGGCTTAAAAAATGCCAAAAGTTCAGATAAGAAATACAAAAATATAGGAAATGGATCAGGTAGAGATGAGGGAAGCGATAATGCTGATGAATTGTTTATTACAGAGTATGATGGAATTCAAGATGATGCAATTGATAAGTAAACATAGATAAAAAGCATAATTTTACAATTTCTAATTATATATAATATGTGTCTTTTAGTTTACTTAGGAAACCAATTTTCTTCAAATTAAGATATACAGTAAGCTTAAAATAATCATTAACATAGTGTTAGATAAACCGATCGCTTAATTAAAATTCAAAAAGTGACTTAATCCCCTTAAACCTAAAAATATGCAAGTTACTAATCTAAATCTCATTTAAGAGACTCTATAAAGAGCAACGGCAAATCAATTGATGTAATTATTAATTCACTGATTTTACTTTTAATTTTAGAGTAACCACTTTGAAACTTAGACATCTCCCAGCAAGAGACATCAATTGATCACTGATTAATTAGCTTTCAACAAGAAACTAAAAGATTTAGAGTTTGTTGTAAATTATGTCCTGCAAGAAAACTCCACAGATAAAAACAACTAAGTTAGCTTCAAGCAGCTACAGAGAATATTCTATCACTTAGGCACATTTAAGTATGTTGGAGACATATCACTGAATTAAACTAAAATAAACTAGATACTTTCCAGAGAGCAGTCTACTCATAGACTCAATTAAGAGGTAAATATTATATTTGGGTTTAATAATTGTATATTAGCAAGACTTTGTCATTGATTTTTATGGAATTATTAATCAAAATTACGATGATTACATTGAAAAGGATTATATGATGCAGCTGCTAAGAATAAAGCTAATTTCTTTTATATATCATTTTTAATTATTTCAAATGTTTTGGGGATTCTTTAAAAGTTGATTTTTAAACATTTTCAGGAATTTTACATTTTATATGGTTTATTATTTTTTTAACAATTAGTAAAATATAATTCAAGATTTTTTGATCAATATACTTTTAAAATTATGAAACAACTCTATTTTTAATTAAAATTTTTAATATTATACTTTTATTATTTCAATAGCAAAAATATTGATGATAATTTTACATAGGTATTCTTACCACTTTTTATTCACTATGAATATATACTATATATTAACATGAATGAATTTAAAATATTCAGCAACTAAAGAATATAATAAATTTTAATCGTATTTATTATATTCTTTTAGAAAGAATTGTTTTAGGCTTTATCTAAATATTTTTCAATTCTTGGCAACTTTTTATCTCTTAATATCTAGAATTTAAGATTATTGAGAAATTTGTTATTAAAAATTTAAATTTTTTCTATTAATGAAATACATTTTCTTCTATTATTGATATCATGTTTCTGAATCGCATTTTGATTTATTTAAAATTAATAATAATTTTTATTCTTTTTTTATTACTTTGATTGAAATTAATTATTAAATTGTTATAAAATTATAATTTATTAAATCAAAAACTTGATTCACTTTCAATATAAGCTCATAATTTTATTAGATTCTTTAATTTTTTATAAATTTTTTTCCAAATAATTCAAAGACTAAAAGAAATTAAAGTTTATTAATTTTTAATTAAAATAATCTTCCCTATTATATAATGTCATTTAAAATTTTTATATAAATTATAATTGGGGTTATAAATGCTTTACATAAACACTACTCAAATAACCGGCCAGTTTTTCTTATCTCTACTTATTTTTCTTGTTTGTTAGCTTTTAACAAAAAATATTTCTTTTTGTGGGATTTTATTAAACTAAAAATATTTATATCAAACCTTTTTAATCTAACATTTTAATGCAACATTTTTTATAATCTCTACTCAGCTAATTATAAACTATTAAAAATCTAATAAATTAAAGATAAGAATGGATAGTTGAGAAAATTGAAACCGATGAAGAATTTGTAGACACAAACAAGCCCTTCAATTAAAGAACACAAGATTTATCAAACAATGGTTAAAACATTGATCCAAATTTAGTAAGAAGTTTGATAGACTAATTTGTATTTTTGAATGATAATGAAATTGGAAAGTTCAGTGTGGTAGACATCAAATCGAAGATCCAGGAACAATCCATTCATGACTCATTGAAAGAATGCACTTTTATCCCTAAATTGAATTAACCAATTAAACTTGAGATCAGCACTAGCAATTCTTTCCAGTACAAAGATCAGGACAACATTTTTATCACTCCATAAAATAACAGCAAGAATTAGTAGTCAAGTCTGATACAATCTACTAATAATAGCAATCATGAATCAAAATTAAGTCTTGAGGTTAGGAATATGAATTCAAAGTAGAAATTGCCATCTAATTTTAACAGTAATTTAAACCTACAATCAGGCTAATTAAAAAATGAATAAGAAGAAGGGATAAAGTCCAATAGAACAAACTCCTAAAATAGTAGATACTCAAGAATATAACTAAATAAGTACTAAGAGATTATTGATAGACGTGAACAAAAGAAAGAAGAGATACTTCAAGAAATGATGTAAGAATGCACTTTTAAGCCTATTCTAAGTCATAGAAGCTTAAATATGGCTGCAGCTGGAGCTCAGTCGTCAAGGCTTAGAAATAGTTAGTCTTATGAGACCTTAAATTGCACGGGCAAAGATATGACAACTAATAATTTCGAGCATACTTTCAATCCAGACCAAACTCTAATAGATAGAAAAATAGCATAAAAGTCAAGTTAAAATGTGATCGATGATTGCTAGGATGATTTGGAATGCACTTTTAAGCCTAAACTTAACAAATAAGATGGCAGTAAAGTACCTGTGTGGAAACAAGACACTCAAAAACCACAAGGCTATGAGAAGTAAATTGAAAGATTCAAGAAAGCTAAAGATATGAAAGATGAGACCAATAAGATAGTTTAAAGTCTGGGTAAAGTACAGAACTATTCTGGTTAGCCAACAGTTCCATAGCCCTTCAAATTTTAAGAAAGAGAGAGATCTCGCAGCCCATTAAACTTTAACCTTGATGATCTCTCTAATATTAGCGAGATTATTGAGTAAAGGTAGCGTTAAAAACAATAAAAGTAGCAATAAATCTTTACTTTTGATATCAAGCTCAAGAAAGATAAGTTTATCAAACTTAAGATTACAGAAAATGAAGATAAAAGAGCTGCTGTTTAAAAATTTTGCAATAATTACAATCTAGGTAAAGAAAGAGAAGACATTATATAGGAGGAAGTTAGAAAATACTTTGAGAGAAAGCACTAACAGCAAAAAGGTGGGATGTTTAATGATATATCAAGTAGAGGAGCATTCAGTGCAAGGGATGATTTAAGTATTAAATAGATTTAAAATTTATCTTTTCAATTTTATTAAATGATTTGACTTAAGATAAAAGTATAATGGAATAGGAGATCCCTCCATCATCTTAGAAAAATCCGCTTTCATATATAATTGATGAAGATGATGAAAACGATAATTTCACTCACAAATTTATATCATAGTCAAGAGTTTCAAATTCCGAGCATTCACTTAATTGATTAAAAAGTTGAAATAAAACCTTGCAAAGTATGAATTCAATTTTTAACAAGAAGATTAAATTACATTAAAAATGAAGTAATAATTTTAGCTATTAATTTTACTTTATATTCTTGAATGATATCTTATCTTAATAGCACATATAAATTTGCTGATTACATGAATGAGTGAAGGAACAGACACTTTAGCAATTAAATCTGAATTAAATATTTAATATTATTATAATTCGTAAACTAAACAAGTATGAGTGATTACTTCGGTTCCAATTCATAGGAAGATTACAAAAAAATTGCTAAAATTAATGGAGGCATGAAAAAATACCATACTCTTATTGTAGATGACTGTAAAAATTTATCATATTACTTGATTTATTATTCATTTAGAGAATAGCAATATGGAATCTGACAGATCAAGAAATTAAATAGGCTAAGATGATAACGATGATGCTATGAATTCTTGGGGGAGGAAGTTTCCTGGCAAGTAAATTTATAAATATAGAGTTTCATGAATTTTTCATAAAATTATCTATGAATTTATTTATTAAACCCAATAATTGTTTAGAGGAAATATTTTACATCTTTTACCATCTTAAAGAAATTAAGGGAAAGTAGCTGTTTACTAAATTAATCTGACTAAAATTACAATTAATTTAATAGGATTATATTTAAACATAGTCATTTTATCATAAATCTAAATGCATTTAATAGGGAAAAAAATACGTTTTAAGACATAAATCTTTATAATTTTATTGGACATAGGCTAATATATCTTAAATCTATTGAAAATCTAATCACTAAAAAGTTCTACTTGATAATAGAAAAAAACAAACTAAAAAGAAATATAAAAAAATATGAATTTTCACTTGCCAGGAAACTTCCCTAAAATTGAATTTTTATCAGAAGACTGGGAAGGAAATTTCCCTCCTTAATTCTTAAGATTCATTTATGGTAAGTCAAGCATTAGAATTGTATATATCCTTTTTATCTATAGTTAAAATAGAAAAGAGACTTAAATGGGCTTGAGAAAAATTACTTTTACAAGCCCTAGATGGGAATATCCCGAGAGATGTCAATATAGGCACCAGTGGACGATGACAACCTCAATTAAATGCAATAACAGCTGTCTCAACAACTATCCATTCACTCAAACTAAAATGTTGACAATAGAAAAGACTAAATATAACAGTAAAGTGACGACGAAGACGCTGATGACTTGAATGGGAGGTAGTAGGAGTATTACGATAGAGAAGACGATGGTGATTACTAGTATAGCCCAGACATTTAGCAATAAAAAAACCAAAGCTTTTAGTAGAAACTGCAAAAACAATAGACACAGCAAGAGTAGCTCAAGTTGAATATCAATAACGTCTATAAGCAACAGCACGACTCGCTTAATGATAGATCAAATATTTCCAAAGATTAATATCCCAAAAGCAATAACCTGCCTAATATGGAGTATTAGAAGCAGTAAGACTAGGAGAGTGATGAAGATGACGATGAGCGCTAAGACGATGAGGATGATGTAAGTTGAGTCATTAGATTTTATTGCATTGATATAATTTTTACTTTCGAAGTTCACAAAGGTTTTAACATAATTATGATAATATAGGATGACTTGCAGAGGGAAGATTTCTAAATTGATGAACCTGACCCAAACGATTACCAGGGGCCCAATCAAAATCTCAAAACCCTTTCAGTAGTTTGATTGAGTTTTTGATTGATAAAAGTAGACTATTAGTGCATACTTTATTAGGGTTTTAATAGGGTTTATGTAGGGGTTTAATGTTTAAATATTAGTATTTTAAGTGAGTATAACAAGCGAGTTTTTTAAAATATTTCACACAAACATAAGCTTAGAGTCATGTGGCAGTTCTCTGAATTTTATCTTTCTAAGTTGATGTTTGATTGTTTCTATTGTTTGTTAATTCTCTTAGCTTGGCTTGATAATAGTTGAGTATGCAAGTTCTCTGAGACCTCCATTTATTATATTTTTATCGAGATATTGTTTGATTCTTTGCTTAGAATCTCTCTCACCCCTGCAGCTAAAGTAATCGTTTCTTGGTATGTCGCTCTCTATTATTATTACTGCTAGAGCCCAGATATCCCATTAAGTGTCTCCATCTCTCCAATCCTCTCTCTCTGGGAAATATCCAGGAGTCCCATATACATTTCCTTATGCAGAGCCTTCCACTCTCTGAGCTCTGTTGAAGTCAATAATATAAACTCTAAGAGGCTGAAAGTTCATCATGATATTCTCTGGCTTTAAGTCTCTATGAACAATAGCTTGTGAAACTCTCCAATCCCTTCAACTATCTACTATACTATCTAGCTAATTTATCTCTGACATCTATTGTCAGATAAGAATTCTCTGTAAGACATTTCAAGCAAAGGAAGCCTGAAGGCTACATGATCTTTACCAACGAAAATAGCATCAAGCTAGATGATATGCCTGCACTCATTTAACTTTGCCTTTTAAAAAGCATAATACTCATTAGCAAATTCCATTGGAACTTGTCATCAGCAAGGAAATAATTGAAAGGATATATTATAAGCATATTAGTCATCAGTAATGACACTCCTCTCTATTTTATCCTCAAGAGTGAGGTAGCTTTCTAGGCAAGAATCTAAGTCAATAATATTTAATATGGGAATATTCATTGCCTCTATTTTAACCATGATTTTATTGACTCAAAGACTGGAAAGTTCTTGACTGCTTTCTTCATTTAAATTACTTCTAAACTTCAACTCTAAAGACCTGGGTTTCTTAATCTTCTCTTTTAGAGGAATCTATTCCCAGTAGGCTCATGAATAAAGAAAAAACTTTAATTGTGATTTTTCTTTAAGTGCACTTTGAGGTCTCTAGTATGAGAATATGGCTTCTCAAAGAACTCAAAGACATAATTCACATCTTTCACTTAATGCTTGAGATATAACCTTGGCATATCGTTGTATATATCTCTCAAGTGTCTCTTTAAGTTGACTTGTAAGGAAAAACATTATTACATGATTTGCATTAAAAGTCAACTTTGCTGGTATTTATTAATACTCTATGGCGGGTTGTTTAACCTCCTCCTCAATTTGCACAGCTTCTATAACAACCTCCTACTTAACTTATAAAAAAATCTCAAAGCTAGACTGGTCAAAGTTGTCATAAGTAGACTCCCACTGAGTGCAAGAGTCTATGGTCTCTACTTTTCTTGGTTGCTGGAATGATAACTTTTATTGACATGATCCAAGTAATGCCGCTCTTCTCAAAAGGTATGCGCTCATTTTAGTTTTCTGATATATTTTATTATAATAATGATATAATATACCTTGATAAACTTTAATAGGAGAGTATAAGGCACTCTGGTAGATTCTTTGCTGAGAGGTAAGAAAATGAACTAACCATAAAACTGTAAGTTAACATATTTTATGAGAATTTTATACATTTTAGTAAATTAAAATACTCCTAATGAAGTTTTGGTTCTCTAGGAGGTCCTCCAAATCAAGTTTGAACTTAATTTGGGGGTAAAATTATTAAGCATTTTTAAATTTAATCTGCTCCTAATTAAGTTTTAACCTCAAAATTTAACTCCTAATAAAGTTTGAACTTAATTTGGAGGACCTCTAAATAATTAAACATTATTAGGAGCAATTTAATGGAGAAAGTTTGATAAAAATGGAAATCAATCTGTGAAACTTGTAGCAAGATTTTCAATGCTTCTCCGTATATCTTTTCAAGGTTGACCTCCAGTAGGTCCTCCCTATTTAGTAGTAAGATTTTAATAAACTTAGAATGGATATCCATAATTTTAAAATTTTATTAACATTTCTAGAAAGAGGAAGCAAGATGAAGTCTATGAATGATGCAATTCAGAGAATTTAATCTCAAGATTTAATAGGAAAATTTCGAAGTAAAGAGGACCTTTATAGATATTTGGTATAGCAAGGTAAGTTCTTAAGTAAGATTAATAAATCCATTATAGTTAGATTATTCTTGCCAAATTAGGAGGGAACTAAAATCTCATTCTTAAAAGCCTTACTGAGTGAAGAGAAAAAAGCTTTTAAGTCTAATGAAA
>ARYC01004711.1:0-41020 GCA_000711775.1 Oxytricha trifallax
CCAATTCTTAAAGAAGATACCCTGAAGATACCTCAAGGTTGTATGGTTCCACCCTTCAGATTGCATGGTTCCACTCAAAGATTGTATGGCTCCACCCTAAAGTTGTACGACTCCAGGTGGTACGGATCCAGGTTGTATGGATCCGGGTTGTATGACTCCAGGTTGCATGGTTCCACCTATAGGTTGTATGAATCCATTTACTGCAAATTAAGTGTTACTATTCTGATCAATCCTGTAATAAGTAGACTTCCATCTAACAACACAATTGAAAGTCCAACTCTCATATTTAAGCTAATCAACTTTTCTTATAGATGACTTATCTCAAAATCAAAACCAATTTGAAGAATCCAAGGAGTATAAAAAACCCCATTCATTGATGATAAATGAAAGGCAGCTTGACTAACCTTACAAACCAATCTCTCAATATCGACAGGAGATGCTTTCCATTTTAGGTAATTATGGTTAGAAAGCAAGGCAGTTGTCAATTGCAAAGCAATTAGTGAAGAGACAATAATATTCTATGGGTTTGATATCTGCAATCGCAGTTGACAGAGTGGTCTCCACTCAAATAATTGAGGGAGCTTTTGATTCAGTGCTGTTTGAGAACTTTATATATCAGACACTGAGAAGTATAAGAACTGACAAAGATCTATGCAATAAGAAGGTGGTGCTTTTGATGGATAATGCCATAATTCATAAGTATTCTGAGATGCTTGCGGCTGCTCGTCGCTTCAAAGTCAACGTACTCTTCCACGCAGAATACTCGCCCTGGCTCAACCCAATCGAACAGTTGTTTGCCTACATCAAGAAGAACCTCAAGCAGCAGAAAATCAACAGCAAGTAAGCATACTCTCCTAACAAACTTATAGAGTGCAGCTGGTCAAACGCATCCAAGAAATAATAATCAAAAACATGAGCGATAATGATGTTCGAGGACTCTGGGCATTCAGCATCAAGAAGTGGATTCATACCCTGAGGTATGGCTTTGTATGAGATTCTACTCAAAAACAAGAATTGCATCATACACTCAAATTTCTATAAGCGCTTATACCTAATGCATTGTCATTATTACTGCCTATACTATTACTGCTGTTATTAATACTGTACTAAAAAATAATTCATAAATGCATGAGGATCCCTGAAAATCGGGGTTTTCATAATTCTGCTCAAACTATTATGAAGTTTTTAAGAGTGGCTTCAAATTCTGCTCAACTCCACTCTATATAGCAAATTTCGATGCACTCAAGGTATGCACCAGAGGATTTGAGCAACTTAAGCTAAAATTGGACCAAATTTCGTGTAAAGTAAGATATCCGGAGACTTGTATGAGTTGGTGAGAGAGGAGATGCACTGAGCATCATGCTAACCAGTATGATAGGAATTCAGCAAAAAACTAGCAAATTTGCAACTTTAGCTCGATTTTTTGACCAGCATCGATTTGCAGGTACTGCTGCAGTTTGAACTTTATGACCACCAAGTTTTTCACAAATTTGACCAGCAGCAACGATTTTCAAGATTTTTGACCACCCTGCTGCAAATTTGGCTTGGTCACCGCATATTTATGAAAAGTGACACATGACACGAAATTCAGAGTAAAAACTGCGATTTTTTAAATTTTGACCACTACTCTGGTAATTTTGGTTCAAATCATGCACTCTGGTCACTTTGACGGAAAATCCAGACACTTTAGAGATGTTCCTAATGATGCATATCGATTTTGACACAAAAACCTAATAAAATTTGCTTATTCAGTCAAAAATATAGCAAAGTGACTACTTTTCGCATATAAGATAAATAGCATAGTAAATCAGCAGTAATTATATATTTAATTAATTTTGAATTTTTATTTTTACATTTCCCCGATTCAATTGTATTTTATCTATATCTATCTCAGTTTCTAAGATAACTCAATGCAACTACTCTTTATGAGATAATCAGCGATATTGATGATTATTAAGAGAATAATGAGAATTAATCTCATGGTTATTCACTAAATCTTCATCTCTACACTCAAACGCAAAATTAACACAAAAGCTAAAGAATGAATGTGTAAATTACTTTAGAATTTTTTAAGGAGTGGAAAGCTTTTCATTATAAAGGAGATCTCAAGTTATATAATTTAAGTTTACCCTGCATAAATTAATGGATACGGTTTTTTTTTAGATATTTAAGAAAGATCAATGAATGTTTTCTACATATTCAATTTTAAATTGTAGCTATCAAAGCAAGGATATAGGAGAATTAAACTTGGCTAAGTATATTAAACAATATATCTTGTTAAGTTAATTTAGACATGCAGCATATCTTTCAAGTTAATGTAACAATTGCCATAATAGAGGTGAATTACAATTCGTATTCCAAATATTAAAGGCGATTTAATTGATTTAGAAAAATAGCAGTATAGTATTCAATGATTTGCTTCAATTTATTTGAGCAAGTATCTTGAAATAACTTCTAGAGAAATTAGGGTACCAAATGTTTTATTTGTTCATTTACATTTTAGAATGACAAACTTTCTAAATGACTAAGCTTCTGGAGAGAAATGCATGCAAATATAAAATGTTTAGTGCTTAGTAAATTATAGAATTCTAATTAATTATAATTTATAATAAGTATTAGATAAATTAATATTAAAACTTAATATGTTAAGAAATATTCTTAGTAATCAGACGCAGATGGAGCCTGTTCACTCACTTAAAATGTAAGTTACAAAAAAAAATCTATAAATTAATTTTTTAGCGGTCCTACCTGGTAGAACCTGAGGTGTCCAGCAGATTGGTGCTTCGCAAGGCGACACTAGGCTGGGACAGCAAAGAAAAAAAAAATGTCAGTGATGAAGTTGATGATGAGGATGGTGATGAAGATGAAACTTTTTTAGATATATTTTTCCATTTTTTATTTTAAGTATTCATAAGGTTTCATGTTAATTGAAGCCAAATGATTTATATATTTAAAGTTTTTATATATCATTTTAATCAAATTATAAATCACAAATAATACTAATAAATTAATTTATCTTATATACAATCACACATTTAGTTAATTTGCATCATTGGTTACTCCATGCATTTTTTAAATTAAGATTTTTTGGTAATTTAGATAAACTGAGCTTTCATATATCATTTCCTTTTATTTAATCTTTTTAAAAATGTCGTTTTGATTCTTATAGTCCAAATGGATTTTAATATTTTCCTTTTGGAATATATAGGGTGCCTTATAGAATTTCTCTGATAATATCAATGAACCCTTTATATTTAGAATGGACACATAAAATATTGCTCTATATCCAAGTTGATTTTACTATATTACATTTGGAAAGTAGTATTATATTTTAGAGACGACAGACAATTTTTAAAAGATTGTCTGGTGACCTTTTAAAGAGATTGATGAATTTAAGAATGTTTTTAGATAACTTAAATTATAAAGTAAATTAAAAATAAGAATAAAACAAACATGGAAACTAGTCATGTTCTCAATGAACTTGACTTTAATTAACTTGAGCACTAATGATTAGAGGCTTATTAACATATTGAACTAAAGCTTATTCAATAAATCTAATGATAATCAATTAATCAATTTAAAATTATTTATAAATCATTAACTTATTCACAAAGCTTAATTAAATAAGTGTTAAATATTTTAAAATGTAAAGCAAAATCTAAAAATTTTTTACTTTTTCTGCTTACAAAATTTATTCATATTTTTATATATATATATATATGTATCATTTACTTTCACTATATTTATTTATCAAGCCTCTTATCCTTTTTATTTTTGATAATTCTTCAATTTTCTTAGTATTCTACTTATATGTTTTCTACTGATAGTTATCAATAATTTACTCCTACTATAACCTACTCTCTTATAAGAGAAATGAGGAAGTTGATTATATTTTCTTTTAATACCTATTATTTCAGTTAAATAATATTATGTATTGGTCAGATTGAAATGTATATATATTTAAGAAACGACAAGTAAAAGCTTCGAAAATCTAACTTAAAATAAGAATGATGATAAGAAGGAAAATTAAAATAAGCATATAAAAAGGTAGAAAACGCAGATAAATTGACAATGAAGGTAAAAACACTATAAGAAAAAAGAATAATACCTGCTATTATTAAACTCATTAATTTAATATCAGATATTGAATACAGAATAATTGAATGATGAATAAATGTTGAAGTTAATAAGGATCAAATTATATAGCAGAAGTTAAGATTGACATAATATTTTAAGTAAAAAATCACAAAAATGGCTAATAGATGCATTTTAATATAAATTTTTAAAATCCAAAGATTTCCCTTAATTCTTTAAGTTGGTCAAATTGTTATTATTTGCTTTTCCTCTAGAAGTTACAGTCTTAAGTTGCTTGAACTTATCATTAAGAAAGATCATTTACTTGCTATTCTGCAATATTTCTTAATTACTTTTATCTAATCTTAATAACCTCTATTTTTACCATAATTTTATTTATCTCAGAGACTGGAAAGTTTTTGACTGCTTTCTTCATTTTGACTTACTTCTATACTTCTATTCTAAGAGACTCGACTAGGTTACTTGATCATCTTTTTTATATGAATTTTTTTCCTGTCTCTTCATGAATGAACACAAAACTTTGATTGTATTTTTTCTTTAAATTTACTTTAAGGTCTCTTGTGTGAGAATAGGGCTTCTTACAGAACTCACACATATAATTTACATCCTTCTTTTGATGCTTGAGATATAACCGTGGGATATCAGTATGTATATCTCTTAAATGTCTCTTGTAGGTTAACTTATAGAGGAAATTTTATTGCAGTCTTTGCATTAATAATCCACTTTGGATGGTATAATTTAATGAACTATGGCGGGCTGTCTTATATCCTCCAGTACTTGGTCTTTTTCTTTGGCAATATCCTTTTGGCTTTAGATTTAAATCTCAATGTTAGACGAGTCAAAGTTGTCATAAGTAGGCTCCCACTTGGTAGAAGCGTATAAAGTTTCTACTTTTTTGGGTTGCTGGATTGGGAATTTTTATTAGCTTGATCCAAGTAATGTCGCTCTTCTTAAGAGGTTAGCGCACATTTTAGTTTGATGAGAGATTTTATTATAATAATGATATAATCCAACCAGATACACTGTAATAATAAGTTAAGACCCTTTGATAAATTCTTTGCTGAGAGGTGAGAAAAATGAACAATCATAAAAGACTGTAAGTTGACATATTTTATGTGAATATTTTACATTTTAGTAAATTAAAATGCTCCTAAAGAAATTTTGTTTCTCTAGGATGTTCTATAAATTGAGTTTGAACTTAATTTTGAGGTAAAGTTATTAAGAATTTTTAATTTAATATCCTCCTAATTAAGTTTTAACCTTAAAATTTAACTCCTAATACAGTTCGAACTTATTTGGAGGTCCTCCTAATATAATTATGCATTAATAGGAGCAGTCAAATGGAGAAAGTTAGATAAAAATGGAAGTCAAGTTCTTCCATCTTTCTCCAAAAAAACGTTTAAGGTTGACCTCCAGTATGATCTCCCTTTTAAGTAGCAAGATTTTAATAAACTTAGAATGTATATCTATAATTTTAAATGGCTTTAACATTTCTAGAAATTGGAAACAAGAAGGTGTCTATGAATTAAGCAATGAAGAGAATTAAATCTCAAGATTTAATAGGAAAATTTAGAAAATAAAGAGCAGCTATGCTTATACTTGACTTAGTAAGGTAAGTTTTCATCCATAACTATCTTAATTACCATAGTTGGATTGTTATTGCCAACTCAGGAGGGTACAAAAATCTCATTCTTAAAAGCTTTACTTAATGAAGAGAAGAAAGCCTTTAAGAGTACTGAAATAAGGATGATAGAGATTCCTAATTACCCATAAATCTCTTTGAAAAACCTCAATGATGATGCGATGAGTGATTCAGATGTTAGTCTCTACTTTACTTCCAAGTTAAAACTCTCTAATAAATTGCCAGAGAGAAACTTCTTCTTTGGTGTTCTTGGAACTCTGAAACTTGATTACCTATATGAAGTAATATTAGAAGGATACAAAATCTCTCCTGAAAAAAGAGAAGCAAGGAATAAAAATAAGCGACACCTGGCTCTAGGAACTGCAGAAGCATCCATTCATCTCTAGTAAGCTTAGTCTTCTAACTTAATAGAAAAACCTGGCACTGCTATTTACTTGATGAAAGAGCTCAGAAAATTAAACAAAGAGAGAAAAAGTCTCAAATAGAGCATGAATTGAGTAAGAGACTCTTCAAAGATTTCTAAAAGCCACCGAGATAAACATAGATGCAGGGGCTGGCCTAAGAGAAGAAACATGGGCCCAAGCAAGCCATAAGAGGAAGAAAAGAAAGAGAAGCCAAATCCTTTTACGGGCAAATTTAATATGTGAACTTATTCATTCGCTTATATTTAAAACTTATTTATAAACACTAAATCTCCCTTCTCTCGCACACACTTTAGCTTTCTCTTCGCTGACTCTCTTAGAAGTAATCTTTATAAAGTCTACTGTGTCAATCTTTAAGTCGTGAATCAAATGGTATAGCAGAAGTTTCTTGTAGAGTCCTTTTAATAAGCCCCAATATAACTCAATTCCATTAAATTGAGGGCTGTAAGGAATTTTAAATACAGGTGTAATGTTTATCCTTTCATATTCCTTCAACGAGTCTTTAGTTTTGTGAACTGATAAGTTATCAACGAATAGAATAATCTCTTAGTCAGCGTACTTATCCCTGAGCTATTGCAAGAACTTTATGTATTGTTCAGTCTTTATTGAGCGAGGATGGATAACATAAGTCTCTAGCCAATTATCTTCACTGATTCCACCAAGAATAGCATGAATTTAAATCTTAACCTATTGATCATAAACTTCCATGTTGATGTACCTTTTGTATAAAGATCTTGATATAAATGTATTGAACATGAATACATTTTCATCAGCGTGTATAAACTTAATACAATGCTATTATGCTCTCTGCATTTAATCATATATATAATTTAAATTATTCTTATAAAATGGAACATTAAAATCAATCACTCTCTTAATGCGATTGACTGACTTGTAAGATGTTCCATTCATTTTATAAATGCTGGCAATAGATTAAGCAGAGATGTGAAGCTTTGGAAATTGGCGATGAAACATCACAGCTCTTTAAGCGAGAGAGAAATGAGTTAAATACTTCAGAGTCTTGTCATTAATAAGATAATCAATATGATGTTGTTGAAATTTCAAAGATTTTAGTCTTAGAATTAAGCTACTATCGCTTAAAATTCAATGGTAATAGACAGTGAGACCTAACAATAGCAGCAGATTTGTGGAGCAGCCTTGCTATTGACGTATAATTAAGAATAGGTTTGAGTTAATCACTATATTCCTCACATCCATAACGCAATTTAAACAATAAATCTATATACTCACTGCCATAAACTGACCCCAAACCTCGCATATACTCGCTTAAATTACTAATATTTAAACCATAAACCCCTACATAAAACCTAATAAAACCCTAATAAAGTATACGTTAATTGCTACCTTTTATCAATCAAAAACTCAATCGAAATAATGAAGGGGTTTTAGGTTTTTAATGCTAATAGCTCTA
Source organism: Oxytricha trifallax (assembly GCA_000711775.1). NCBI lineage: Eukaryota > Ciliophora > Spirotrichea > Sporadotrichida > Oxytrichidae > Oxytricha > Oxytricha trifallax. The sequence goes on from ARYC01004711.1 coordinate 7,592, forward strand.
ATCATGAATTTTCTTTTTAATAATGTGAATTAGTAATAATAGCAATACTAATAACAATAATGGTATCATAAAATCTACAGAAAGCAGTTTCATCTTCCTCATCGTCTTGATCATTGTCTGATAATCTTTTGCCTTTCAGTTCGCGTGAACGACCTTTCCTTTGACACCTCGAGTCTTACCAGACAGGACCTTTTAAAAATAAAATCTGGTTTCTTTTTTTTAACTACATTTTATGTGAGTACACAGCAATCTTCCGCGTCTGATCATTTTTATTTTTTATAATTACTAATTTATTATTCCAAACAATTCAATTTATTCAAAAAGGATCTTGAATAATTTTGTTATGGAACTAGTTTCTTCTTTATGCCTCTGTCTTATTTTAAACTTATTTCGCAGTTCTCCTTATTCCTCCTTTAAGAATCATTTACTTTTATTATCTTCTAATGGTCTAAACTTATTTTAAAAAAGTTAATACTCTGAACAGAATTTTAAATTTAATTAACATTTCTTGAAACTTTTCAAGATTTAAACTGTTATTGCAAATCCTAATCTAAAGACAACTTTTTTATCCAAAGTTTTCTCACAAAGACTTCTTTCTTTTTCTCAAATAATTATCTTGACAAGAGATTTTTTACATGACCCCATTTTACATATTTGCTTCGTTTTTATCTAAGATTTTAATAATCAAGCCATTCTGTAAGTGTAATCTTAATTATCACTATCATCAAGATCAAACTACTCTAATCTGCTTCAAAACTTTCAATATTTTTAACTAATTTTTAGAGTTTTTATTGAAAAACTTTTAATTTAATAATTTCAGCCTGATTCATTATTAAATTAATCTTATTGGAAGCTTATCAAAAGAATTTTAACCGCTAACTTAGTAATAATAACTATAATAAAACGGATACCTTTATGATTGAGCGAAATAAATGTAAAATAAGTTTAACTAAGAAATTTAAAACCTATTTAAATTAAGTATCAAGATCTTTAGATAAATAAATAATTTCAGTTATATATTTTTAAATTAATTTATTATATAATAGTTTTATTTCTCGGAGACAGATTCACTTCCAAAATTTATTTATATATATATTTACAATTTGAGGAATAAATTCAATTTTCGAAAATGAATTAAAAATGAATTAATTATTAATTTATTTCAGTTTAGATTTTGGAAAATATCTCCAAATCCTTGCTTCATCGTACTCATTGGATAGTGCATTAAAATTAAGACGGTGGCTTTATTGCTAGAATGAATTTATCTCATAGCCCAAGAGAGAAAAACCAATTTAGAATTAGCTCTAAATCATAACATCTCGCTTCCTGGCATGATTCAAAAATACTGTCAATATCAAAGGGCATCTAAAATTGTGGGATCTATACAACGATCTATTTAGATTGAATTTTGAGTCACTAAAGATCTGATAACTGCCATGGCTTTAATGTTTAATTAATTTAATTTTTCGCAAATAGAATGTATTCCCACAATAATACTCTTTATTTTATGTTTTGATAAATTTGAACGAAAAAATACACTTTATCATTTAAACATGTAACAATATATATATTTAGTTTTATTTCAGAAATTAAGAGAAACCTTTGTTTAACTCTATGTTTAAATTGATGATAATTGCAACAAAATGACCACGAGGACAGTGACCACATGACCACTTAAACTATCTGTTGAGGGACGGTCATTGTCACAGCTCTATTTTGACATCATTTTCCAACGAATTATAACTGAAAAGCAGTTTCTTACTCTTTAAAATAATCCTTTATGCTAAATGTCAAATAAGGAGAACATATGAGTGGCTTAGTTTTTTTTACAATTCAATCATACTTATTGATATTGAATTTCGAATTATATATTCATTATTATACTCTTACCTTATATTTTGATTGATTCTTAATTATTCCAGAAGATAATTACGCAATTATCTTTAAAAAAAACATTAATATTTCTTTGATAATATATAGGCGAATGAAATAAAATTGCTTTCTTAAACCTTTTCATTGGGTATGCCATTAATTATTAAAGCATAGGCAATATTCCAATATTAAATGTTTATAAATTAAAGTATCTTATTTTAAATGATTATTGAATCGAAGATTATATTTGCAATTTTCATAATAAAGAAGCAAATATCTTCAGTATAGAAGCAGTAAACCTGTTATTATTGAATATTATACTTGCTTCATAAACGATTATGAGTGACTAAAGTTATGGGTGATTCCAATTGAATTTCAAAGAATAAGAATTTAAAGTCCAATAATTAAAATGTAATATTTCTGAATTTGATAACATTAAAGGTGTAATTTTAGTGTAATTCCAAAAGTAATAATAAGCTGTATAATGGCAAATCCCAATGTTTTTATATTATTATAAATGTATTATTACAAATCTTATGAAAAAATTGTTTCTTGATATTAAAAAAGCATATAACTATCTCAAATTACATTCGAAATTACCAATAAAGTATTTATTATCAAATTCATATTTTACTAATATATATTTAATTCCTTGCTCTTTAATTGTAGCAGTAGATCACATAATAATTTGATATAAAGATATAGCTGAGCTCAATTATGATTCATAATAAGTTATTGATTAATTAATATTAAAACGTAATATATAAATAAGTGTTCGTACTAATCAGACGCAGGTGGAACAGCATTATTCACATAAAATGTAAGTTTCAAAAAAGATATATTGAAAGTTTTTTTTTAGCGGTCCTACCTGGTAAGACCTGGGGTGTCAGCAGACTGAAGCTTCGCAAGGCTACACTTGTAGGGGACAAGGCAGTGACTGCGATGAGAATGACGATGAAGATGAGGAGGAAGACGAATATGAAACTGTTTTTTATCAGGTTTCCATTTTTGATTAGTGTTAAAAGTATTAGATTTAAGTTGATAAGAATAATTACAAAATTAAAGTTTTCTTTTTATAAAACATGAATGCTCTAAAAAGGTTTTAAGAAATATTATTTTAAAGTCTAGAGGTTAAGATGAATGACCTATTTGTAGGGAACATTTGACAAAAGGTTAAATATTTAAAAACGATAATATAGTATTTGTAAAATTTTAAGTAGATGATTAATTAGATTTGGGATTTTCTAATTTGCAACATGAAAGTATATATTTTAAGATAATATTTTATATTAATTGATATTCTAGGTAATTGTTACATATAAAGATCTCTAATAATATATTTGCAGCTAGTCCCATATATTTTTATCAATCATAATATTTATTCTGACAGCAATATTTTATCCAATTAAGCACGTACTACACTTCTTTTGACTAAAAGTGTTAATTAATATCAATATGCTAAAACCTTATAACAATATATTATCTAATATTCAATGCTCCAGTCTCTGTTTATTGTATAAATTAAATAATTTTATGAAACAGCTTGTCTAGGTACAATAGTTTTCATAATAGTTTTAGAAAATGAATTGTAAGAATTTTAATCAGAAATTAGAAATAAGTGATCGGGAGTCTAAGTTATTTTATGAAGCAGCTTTGAATTAAAAAGGCAGATAATAATTGAATATCTAGAAATTAGGAATGATAATAATAGGACCCCAAATCTCTGAAAATGAAATTGTAGAATTCATCTAAGGAGTTATAAATGAAGATCAAAATACTAAGCATGGTTAAATATATTATCTTAAAAGATCCTTCATTTTACATATAAAAAATTTTCCAGTGTTCCATTTATTTTTTTATCTGAAGACAAAATACCAAGCATGTTGGGTTAGCCGAAGATGTTTTATTTTCTGATAGCATTATATAATGTATTTAAGTAAGTAGTTTAGTCATTAAAATGCAGTTGTTTTTAAGGTATTCTATAAAATTTAACCATTTTTTTCGAAAATAAATATTCAAAATTTTCATTGAATTTGCATATACACGATCAGAACATATTTAAGAAGGACCAGTAGTATTTATAAAGTAATTTGAATAAAACTATTTTTAATGAAATCATTGCAACATTAATCATATCTATAATAGAACAATTTTTATAAGCATTTTTGCTTTCAAATGAAAGTAATCACAATTCCAGAGTTACTGATGAAGATGTTTAAATTAGAGAAAGTTGTGGTTTTTTGTTGATATAATAATAAATTCCTTAAAATTACAAGATAAAAAACTACTAATTAAAATAATAGGGAGATCAAAACAATAATTTTTTTAAAGTTTATGGAGAAGTAATTGTCTTTGAAAGTAACATTAAAATAAGGAATGGTCTTCTTAACTGAATTGATCTTATCTGAATAAAACTTTGAAAAATTATCTATACTCTTGAGTTCTACTTATCAAGTAGTGTAGTAAATTGAGATTGTCTTTTACATCATTAATTTTAGATATTACAATCAATTTACAAACTTAAAGGGAATGTTATTTTCTCAAGATTCAGACATTTTTCGTTTCGGTATTATTGTTGAGCATTTTCCAGGTTATTGGTGTAAATGGAAGTGATGTTGTTTAATGGATATCTTCCAATATATACCATCTATAAGGTTTGTAGCTCAAATACTCCATTTTCTTTTTAGATAATACACATTGCTGAAATCAATCTAATTTTACCAAGGATTTTTAGTTTTATTTTGAAGCAGAATTTGAATCCAACATAATTTTTTATTTTTTTATCAGACTAGCCTTGGAGATAATTAAATCCATTGATCTTATGATAGAGCATCTCCTAAACGTAATATCATACTTAATATCCGCCCATTTCTTCCATGAAGTGATGATAGTGTGTTTTTTGTAGTTTTGGGATGCTATTTCTACACACTAAAGTATTTGTAGTAATAACCATCTTTATTTATCATTAAGTGATTATTTACTCACTGGTGTCAAGAATATTAAAAGCGGCTAAAAAATAATATTTATTTTCAATATCTATCAAACTAAATTAGCTCTTAAAAGTACCATTCATTTATACTAACTAAAATGATTGGTTATAAATGAACTAAATAATTTCGTACTTTTGGTTGTGGGTTACAAGTTGCATTAAACTATGGCATTAGTTTTATCCATTAGGTAGCTAGATAAATTAATAAATTAAAATTGATAAAAAGTACCTGCCAAATTAGGGAAGGTTTAGCTTGCATGATTTAGTAATTGCTCTTGAATTTATAAAATTAGACTATCCTTAATGACAGTGATCAATGATCTTATGTTAAAAATGAAGCTACAGATAAATCTGTGCAGCCTGAAACTACATTTTTACAATAGTAAAAAACTATTCCATTTAGAGTTAGTTAAAGACGCCAGGGATTTATATATTATTATAATTAAGTTCATTCTAATTACCTCTTGTATTTTTGGGAAAGATTAGAAATTTTGATTTAGGTTCGCATCCGGCATTTTAAATCCTCACGTGAAAAATTAATGAAAATTTATAATTTTGTTTTATTATTTTTTGTTCTTTTAGTTAAATATTCAAGAGTTATTTGCTGGTTATTTTAATTAATCTCACAGTCTATCTCACTAAATAAATATCTTGTTAAAGATTTCCTTTCATAATATGTTTATTAACTTCAACAATAATATACTAGTGATACTGATAGTAAGATTCATAATGCTCATCATATACTCTAAACAATATTGGGCCCAATACTTCGTAATTTATTTATTTCATTCTCAAATTTATCATAAAATTTTAATTATTCAAATCAAATGCTGAGTACCCTTCATTCTTAATAATGCTAAATACGCTTAGAAAACTAGTAAAAAATGCTTAATTATGTCAAAGTCCACAATTGTTAATTTGGGAATTGTTAGCTATACAGAAATATATTTTGTCATAAATTGAGCTATATAAGGGTAACGTTGAATACTAGAATAAAAAATTATTCATAATTTTAAGTTCTAGATGATAAGCTAAAAATGCTCTAAAGTCTACTCCTGTTGAACCAAAATATTCACCAAATAGTTGTAACAGAAGCTGTGTTTGTAATTGGCGTTACTTTTTATAAAATGTATTATATCTAATCCCGCTATATCAATTCCAAAATTTCAATCAGATAAAGATTCAATTTTAGAAATTATTTTTATCTTGAGTATGAAAAAATTGGCTAATTATGAAAGAATAAGCTAGAATAAATAATTCTCATCATTTTTTCTAAAATACATAACTAGAATTAATTTTAAATTATTCAATTGAACTAGAGGATTGATTAAATTAGCTTAATTATAAAGAATATGCCAGAATTGATCTAATCGAAACGGAGTTAGCTTTATAAATGATACCTATAAATAGTATTCTTAAGAATTTTTTTTAGAAATTATCTTTCCATACAATAGAATTGAATCGGTGAAATTAGATAAATAAATGCAAATTTAAATTAGACATATATATATATATAACACTCAATAATTAGCAATGTCTCTGATCGTAATTTGACTAAACAGATAAACAGATTTAGGCAGCTATGTTTAGTTGTTTAATTGTTTAATTAAAATAAGTTTAATGCTTGTGAGACTAGATGCACTTATCTTAATGACATTGATGAGCCGTGAAACTATCGTTCTTCTTCTTGTTGATCTTCATCTATACAGTCCTCTATCTCTGGACGTTCATGAGTGCCTGTGCCTTGCTCTCATCAATAAATCTCTTGTACCAATACTATTCCAATTCTACTTCGGAGAAGAGGAAGGATTCTCCTCGCTTGTGTGATTGCATCTCTAAAGTACAGATAGTAATTCTTTCCATTAATTCGTTTTGGTCTACTTGGGTCATCTGATCAAATGGAAGATCGTTAGTTTAGATCACTATTGACTTATCCATGAATGCCGTTTCCCCATATTTCACATCGACCGTATAATATATATTTCTCTGTATTTAAAAATTTTAACTTCACGATTTTTTCACTATTTTGACTGAATGAAGAAGTTAATACAGGGTAGATTGTGCTAGCTTTAAAAATTTTAAGTATTTTATATTTTAAGTATGTGTAATTTATAAAAATCTTTTTACTATTTTTGAATTTAAGAATTAAACTATTTTTATTATTCCAAGTTGAGCACATTTTATAAATTAATATTTCTAAAATTAAAATTTAAGTATTTCAATTAATAATGAAAATTAGAAATGAAGTCTGATTTTAACCAATATTAAGTATAGTTTATTCATAATTAAAACAGGAGTGATTTAATAAATAATTTCTAATAAAAGTAACAAATCTTTAAATATAAATTTATTTTATGCTTAAAATAAATTATTTAACCAAAAATTAATAGTATAAATAAACTTAATTTAATTTAGTTATAAAAGTAATTACATTTTCAATAGAAAATATAGCGCTCTCCCAAAAAAACGCAAAAAAATTATCCAATTTTTATAAATTCAAAAACACGATTTTTTCAAAAACTCGAGTTTTTATTTTTTCGAAATACGTGTTTTTGTTTAAAAATTGTTATGTTAGCAAATTTAAATAAACAATAATTAAAAGAATTTTTATGATTAAAATTTTTAATTTCATTAACTTTATAGTATTCTAAATAAATTATTATTGTTAAAATATAAATGAATTGTGCCTCATCTAATTTGATTAGCAAAACCATATGAAATAATTAATATATATTACAAATTATGAGATTACATTATAAAATCTTTTATAATAAGTAATTTAGCATTGAGAACTTTATTAATTAATTCAATCTAATATCACATTTGACTATATTTTTTTAGACTAGATTTTATAATTTTATAATTATATGTGATTAGTTTAATAGAATTTTTAAATTAGGTTATTTACCATTTGACCGCCATATGTTTGGTTGTGATGAATGTTCAAATCAATTTTCTTTGAAATGTCACAGATGTGTTGAGATAGTTACGATAATATCGAATTGTTTCCTTTCATGTTAAAATTTTGACGCCGCCACTTAATCATTTAAAGAAATATAGACACCATATATCCATGACTTGATATATCATGAATGATAGAGAATTGTTTAATAATACTCAGAATTTTATACGTGAAGAATTTTAAGAGGTCTGATTAAGTGATTAGACTATATGATATAAAGAATGCAAATATTCCTAACATTTATTTAAAAGATTTGATTAAATTTTTAATATCGATAAAATATCAAAGAAAAAGGTAAAATGAGATAAATTAAAAAATCATGAATACTCTTAATTATTTTAACTGGCATGTTTAAGTTTTTACTAATTTAAAATACATATAGAAGACAAATACTGCATACTCTTATAAGTAACATCAGCAAGGCTTCTATTGATTTCTTGCTTTATTGATAGTTCTTTCAGAATTGATTTAGTCTCTTCTTCTTTTAGCCACCTCTGCCAACTTAACTCCGTGAGCTTTCTCTATCCTGTGTATGAAAACATGGGTTGTATGCTGCTTCACCTGATTCAATATCAACGATCGTTCCAGTCTTCTCATTGGCTGCCTTAGCAAGTTGAGCTTGAGTCATCTCCTTCTCTAATCAAGATTTTTGAACTGCCTTAGCACAATCTAGAGTGATCTTCAGTACTTTATTTATTCTCAGTCATCATCACTCAAATAGTCGAAATCAGAGTTAGCACTAGCTTGTTTATTAGTAGATTGACTATCATGAGCAACACCAGCTGTTTAACTGAACTAGCTCTCAAGTTATTTCCTTCAGCACCACCTTAAGAAATACCGTCGTTATCTTGCTTTGGCTTCTTTTGCTTCTTGGGCTTCGTTTGTCTTGACTTCGTTCCATTCCATTTATTAAATTAATCGAATTAAAATTAAATACTGTATTAATAGGAAATGCCAGTTAAAATACTTAAGAATATTCCTGATTTTTAAATTTATCACATTTTACCTTTTTGTTTGATATTTTATCGATATTGTTTTTAAATACATGTCTAAATGAATCATCCAATAGATGTGGAACAGTTGCACAGGATGTCCTTTATGAATACATGCTTAGTGATAATCACTCATAATTTGCCTTTTGGGGATATAGAAGTTAGACAGATATGCTTTTATTGAAAGTATAATTATTTGAAAATTGAAGATTCATTCTTGAACAAGAGAGAAGCCATGCCCATTCTAAATATCACAATTGACACACTCTATCTCTACAATAGATATTTCGATGAAATAATGGCATGGATGACAGTGCCAAATAAATGATAGCCTTTACAATAGTGAAAGCAAACGTAGAGCAAAGGGAGCAACTCCAGAAAATGTGATATAACAATAAGCCGAGTTATGTTTTATATTTAATCTATTTTTTAATTTTAGAGATTTCACTTTTCTCTATATCATGCAGTCAACAAGGGTCACAATAGGAAATGTATGAATTATTTCATATGGTTTTGCTAATCAAATTAGATGAGGCACAATTCATTTATATTTTAACAATAATAATATATTTAAAATACAATAAAGTTAATGAAATAAAAAATTTTAATCATAAAAATTCTTTTAATTATTATTTATTTAAATTTGCTAACAAAACAGTTTTTAAACAAAAACACGTATTTTCGAAAAATAAAAACTCTTTTTTTCAAATTTAATAAAATACGGATAATTTTTTTTGCGATTTTTTAGGAGCGGGCTATAAATATTTTTCAAAATAATGAGATATGAATTTAAAAAATTTAATAATATAAAAAATGGGCTCAAGTAGTAAAAATATAAATTCTATCACTTTAGCCCATATTTATTATAATAATATAAAAATCAATTAAAATTTTTAATAAATGATTACAATAATGTTTAGAGAATGCTTTATTTTATAATTAATCATATATTCAGAATTTAAATTTTTGCAATTTTTATACTATTTGGACTGATTCTTGCTAGATTTTGTTTTTTTCAAAGAAGTGCAAGAAAATTTATTATTTCATCCATCATGGTAGTGTATGGCGCTACATCAACTTATCCAGCTTAAACGAAGAAGTGCGATACTCCATCTTCTTGACATCACAGATGAAGATTTCTTTGAGCATCTCTGTCTACAATGTTTAATTCTGTAAATATTAATAATTAACTTATATAAATTAAACAATTAATCAAAAATTACACTGTCTATTTATCCGTTTAGACAATTCTATTTAACTTCTAATCAATCATTTATCTATCTATTTATTTGTTTAATTGCTTGATAGATTTGTTATCATTGATACTGAGCAACACCTAGCACATAAACATAAAACTGCATGTCTGTTTAGTTGTTTATCTGTTTAGTGCTCTTATTTAATTATCATACTTTTAATATTAAAATAATAAATATAAATCACTACCTATCAATCAAAGAACTAAACATAGCTGCCTAAATCTGTTTATCTGTTTAGTCAAATTACGATCAGAGAGATAGTTAATTAGTGGCTGTTATATATATATATATATATGAACAATTTAAATTTGCATTTATTTATTTAATTTCACCGATTCAATTCTATTTTAACAATTATAGAAAATTATATATTGTATATACTAAATCTACAGGTTTAATGCAAATGTGGTTTTCTCAATTATTAGATACTGTTTTTGATATGGTAATAGCTCTTAGTGATTATAGACTCTGTTCTTATGTAATGAATCAAAACCCAAATCTCCTTCAGTTGTTTGATTGGTATTTTGATATATAAAAGGTGCAATTAACGTAAACTTTATTAGAAATATATTAGGATTTATAAAGGAATTTATGGTTAAAAAAACAATAATTTATGCACTATTTCACACAAACATAAGCTTAGAGTCATGTGGCAGTTCTCTGAACTTTATCTTCCTAAGTTGATGTATGATAGTTTAAATTCTTACCTCATTTTCTTTGTTTAGCTTGATCATAGTTAAGTAGGCAAGCTCCCTTAGACCTCTTTTATTCTTTTACTTATCCAAATATTGTTTTATTATTTTTTTTAATCTCTCTCACTCTTTCAGCTCAAGTAATCGTTTCTTAGCATGAAACTCTTTATGATTATTACTTCTAGTATCCATTTATCCCATGAAGTTTCTCCGTCTCTCCAATCTTTTCTCTCTAGGGAATATCTTTGAGTGCCTAATACGTTTCCTAAGCAGATACTTGCACTCTTTGACCTTTTTTTGTTGAAATCAATAATATTAACCCTTTGAAGTTGAAAATCAAGCAAGATATTTTTATGCTTCAAAACTCTGTGAACGTCCCAAGTTTGTGAGACTCTTCAATTCCTTCGACCATCTTTTATGCAATTTATCTTTGACAACTATTGCCAGATAAAAATTTTCTTTAAGCCATTTTCTTGCTAAGGAAGTCTTAAAGCAACATTGTCTCTTCCCAGCAAAATAGAATCTTGCTATATTATATGCCTACACTCTTTTAGTTTTGCTTTTTAAAGAGCGCAATACTCATTTGTAAATTTCATCTATAATTTGTCATCAGCATGAGGAAGTAATTGAATGGATAAATTTTGTAAGCGTATTAGTAATCTGTGATGACTCTTCCCTTCTTTTATCATCAAGAGTGAGGTAGCTTTAAAGGCAATAATCTATGAAATAATTTTCACGATAAGGAATTTTAGCCTCAATTTTTACCATAACTTATAAATCTCAGAGACTGGGAAGTTCTTGACTTGCCTTCTTCATTTTACTTACTTCTATACCTAGACTCTAAGAGACTCGAATGGGTCTCTAGATCCTCTTTTTTTTAAGGATCTTTTTCTTTCATTAATAAACACAAAACTTTGATTTATCATTTTTTAAATGCATTTTAATGTCTATAATTTGAAAACAGGACTTCTCCTAGAACTCACAGATATACTTTCCATTCTTTTTTTGGTGCTTGAGATATGATCGTGGGAAATCATTATGAATATATCTTACATGTTTCTAGTAGGTTGACTTATAAAGGAAACTTTTATTGCAGTATATCTGCTTTACCTACTCCAATACTTGCTCTTTCTCTTTGGCATTTTCTTTTGGCTTTAAAAACAATTGAATCTCGATGTTAGACAAGTCAAAGTTGTCATAAGTAGGATCCTTCCGAGTACAATCATCTCTAGTTTCTACTATTTTGTGTTATTTGTATGTTAATTTTGATGGATTAATCTAAGTATTACCGCTCTTTTATGAAATTAGCGCATATATTAGTTTGAAAATAGATTTTATTATTATAATGGGAAAATTTAGACAGATATATTATAATAAAACAACTTAAGACCCTTTGATAAAATCAAGGCTGAGAGGTGAGAAAAATGAACCAGCGTAAAATACTGTAAGTTAACATATTTTATGAGAGTATTTTATATTTTAGTAAATAACAATGCTCCTAAGGAAGTATTGTTTCTCAAAGAGGTCCTCGAAATTGAGTTTGAACTTTATTTAGAGGTAATAATTTTATGCATTATTTAATTTAATATCCTCTTAATTAAGCTTTAACCTTAAAAATATTGCCCTAATTAATTTTGAACTAATTTGGAGGTCCTCATAAAATAATTAAACATTATTAGGAGCAATTTAATGGAGAAAGTTTTATAAAACTGGAACTCAAACTCTAAAACTTGGAGCAAATTTTTCAATTTTTCTCCACATCACTCTTTAAGGTTGACCTTAGCAGTTCCTCCCTATTTAGTAGTAACATTTCAAGAAGGAGTCTATGAATGATGGAATGAAGAGAATACAATCTCAATAATTTATAGGAAAATTACGATGTAAAATGGGCCTATACAGATACTAGGTAGAGCGAGGGAAGGCTTAATCTAACACTAATTCTATTCCCGAACTTTGATTGTTCTTACCAACTCAGGATGGGGCAAAAATCTCATTCTTAAGAGCCTTACTAAGCGAAGATAAAAAACTTTAAGATTAATGAAATAAAGATGATAGAGATACCTAATTACCCAGAAATATCTGTGACAAACATCTATGATGATGTATTGAGTGATCCAGATGTTACTAAATATCTTCCTTCGAAATTATTACTCTCCAATAAGTTACCAGGGAGAAACTTTCTTTGGAGTTTTTGGAACTCTAAAACCTAAGTACTTAATTGAAGAAATATAAGAAGCTCCCAAGAAACTTTACACCATCACTCCTGAAGAAAAAGAGAAGAAGGGATCTTAAATAAGTAAAACGAGGCTCTAGGAACTGCAGAAGCACACGTTCATCTCAAGTATGATTAAACTTCTAACTTTATAGAAAAATCTGGCACAGTTATTTATTTGATGAAAGAGTGCAGCAAATTAAACAGTGAGAAAAATCTCAAGTAAAGCCTTAACTAAGTAAAAGACTCCTAAGATATTTAAAAATCAGATAAGATTAACATAGTTGCAGGAGCTGGCTCAAATCGGAAAAACATGAGACTAAGCAAGCCACAAGGAAGAAAAGAAAGAGAAGTCAAACCTATTTAAGGGTTAATTTAGAATGTGGACTTATTAATTCGTTTAAATCTAAAACTCATGTATATTCACAAAATCTACTTTCTCTCGTTCACAACTTAGACCTTTCATCAATGACTGTCCCAACAACACTTTTTATAAAGTCTGCTGTATCTATCTTTAATTCATTTTCAAATGATAAAACTTCATTTTCATGTAGGGGCCTTTCAATAGCCCCCAATACAACTCAATTCAGTTAAATTGAGAACTTTAAGGAATATCTAATACTTTTGTTATGTTTAGGCTTTCATATTCCTTCCTCGATTCTTTAGTTTTTTCAAGCTGATAAGCGACCTACTATAAGAATAATTTCTTAGTCTGCATACTTATCTCGAAGTTATTGAAAAATTTTTAAGTATTGTTCAGTTTTTATTGAGCGAGGGTCAAGAAATTTATCTCTAGCCTATTATTAAGCGAGTATAATTAATATGGGGAGACAGTTAAAATTAAATCAAAAAAGAGATCAATTAAAATTATGATCATCTCAATACACAAGAGTTAAGATCCAACAGTCACTATTTTGAATTAAGTTTGAGTAGATCCTTATTTAATTTTAATGTATTAATCAACTAACTAAAAATGGAATTTCTTTGTTTTTTCATCTTTTTTTTACTTTTTCTATTTTTTGTTCATCGATAAAGTAGATGCTGTAGTTGATCTTCAGGTTTTTTCATAATTTTCATAGATATCTTCAGGGTATCTTCAGGATATCTTCCTCAAAAATTTTAAAGTGTGGAGAGTGTGGAGAGTATGGAGAGTGTGGAGCCCAATATTGACAATAATAGTAGTAATAGCACTAATAATCTCAAAATCAAGCATTATTATGAGTCTGGGATTTTTTCAAAAACATCTTGTTTTTCTAAAATTCATAGATGTGATTCCTAATGTTGAAGATGATGATGAAGATGATGTTGATGAAAACTAAGAAAAAATCAGTGATGTAAAATTTTGAAATTCTCTAGAATTTCAACCAGACTCATAATAATGCTTGATTTTGAGATTATTAGTGCTATTACTACTATTATTGTCAATATTGGGCTCCACACTCTCCATACTCTCCACACTCTCCACACTTTAAATTTTGTGAGGAAGATATCCTGAAGATACCCTGAAGATATCTATGAAAATTATGAAAAAACTTGAAGATCAGCTACAGCATCTACTTGATCGATGAACAAAAAATAGAAAAAGTTAAAAAAAAAGATGAAAAAACAAAGAAATTCCATTTTTAGTTAGTTGATTAATACATTAAAATTAAATAAGGATATACTCAAACTTAATTCAAAATAGTGACTGTTGGATCTTAACTCTTGTGTATTGAGATGATCATAATTTTAATTGATCTCTTTTTTGATTTAATTTTAACTGTCTCCCCATATTAATTATACTCGCTTAATATCTTCACTGATTCCACAAAGAATAGCAAATGTTAGAATCTTAATTTTTAGCGATAAACTTAAATTTTGCTGTACCTTTTGTATCAAGATCTTGATATAAAAGTATTGAACGTATATACAGCTTCATCAGCGTGGATAAACATAATACTCTTAAGCTCTCTTCAATTAATCATATTTTTAATTTAAATTCGTCTTATAAAATGGAACATTAAAGTCAATCCCTCTCTTAATGTGATTGACTATTTTTTAAGATATTCCACACATTTTATAAATTCTGGCAATAGATTAAGCAGAGATGTTAAGCTCAGGAAATATGGAACTCTCTAGCGAGAGTGAAATGAGCCCAGTACTTCTTAGGCTTTGAAATAAATTGCTATATCTTAAATTTAGAGCTAATAGACAGTGGTACCTAACTGTAGCAGGAGATTTGTTGATCAGTCTTGTTATAGTTGTGTAATTAAGAATATGTTTGATTTAGTTATTATACTCGTCACAACCGTATCGTAGCTTAAAAATTAAATCTATATAGTAACTGTTATAAACTGACCCCAAACTTTATGTATACTCGCTAAAATTACTAATATATAAACCAAAAACCACATAAATCTTAATTAGTCACCTAATTCGGTATATAATAATTGCGATCTTTAATTAATTAAACTACTGAAAAGGTTTTGGAAATTTAGAATGTAGCCATTCCAATCTATTTAAATTTAAGAAAAATAAATTTTAATCTTACATTTGCTTCATTGATCCACACTCGCAATTCTTTCACATGTCCTTGAAAATTCATTATTATATCACGTTAATTAGTTTCAGTTTGAGGGAAATACTATTAATTAATGATTCTAGTATACAACATCATACTTAATTATTAGTGGTAGGATTTTTCCGTTGGCTGTACAAGATAGTTTCATTTGTGTGCCCCAAATAAGGTTATTTGGAATAAACCTTGCTCTATAAATGTGAAATATTTTACCTTAGTTATCTGCATTAACTCAAACAAATAATCTGGGTCTATGGTCGTTGTATATAAATGCACCAAAGTAGAGCTACTGCTAGCAATATAATAATATATTTTTCTCTTTGCTATTCGCTTTGGTTAAACGATATAAAATTCATGAAAATATGTCCGTTTCTGGAATAAGAGGATAAATCATGGATTAAATGACTAATCCTCGAGTGTTAATTAATAATTATAGAGTTATATTTTTCAACAGCAAATCATAAGAGGACCTAAAAAAATGAAATTAATTAAATAATCATAATCAATAATATGTAAAATTTAAGAAATTATAAATTAAATTAATAAAAGAGAATTCCAAAGAGGATAATGAAGGAACAGAGGGGAATAAAAATAGTAGGGCTTAACGACAAAAAATGTGGATGTATTAGCAAATAGTGACATGAAGGATAGTGGGTCTATAAATAAGCTGTTCATAGATACCATTTTCATTTAAGTAAATAATAATGCTTATATATTCAATAAGTTTTCATTTTCAATTGTAGTTTTACTCTTATTTTTATAATAATTAGATAAATTAGGCCTAAAAACTAGACTCATAAGAATCTATTACTTTTAAACTTCCCATTTCATTATGAGCATATTAATCAATCTCATTGAATTTTTTAAAATCTAAAAAAACTTAATTCTTAAATATAAATCTTTGATGTTAAAATAGACTCTGGAATTAATGATTTACCGGTAAAACAGTGTGATTCAATTGAACTAATTAATATTTTAATATTTTTTATTTTTCTCCTTGCTTGCAAAAAGTTAAAATATATCCTTAATTTGTTAACATCGTAAACTTCTAACTCAGTTTAAATTTCTGAATTTATAGCTGTAACACCTAAATATCTAAACTCATAATCAGGTCTTTGATTCAAAGATTAACTATTTAAAAAATATACTTGGTTGGCTTTGAATTAGAGCAGATTATAAATTATTATTTGACGTTTGACTTAATCTAAACTATTTGATTCCTATGTACAAGATATTCAGTTATTACCTCTTATAATTACACTTAAACTTGTGGCTGATAAATTTTATCAAAAGTTTAATGGAGAAAGATGCTAAGGTTTATGGAAGTAGATGCTTGAAATCTATATTTGTTGCTTGAAATCTATATCTGTTGCTGCTTTTATTATTAAACCATATAAATCCTTGGCTTGTTAATGAGTGCTTCTTAGATTAAAGATCAAAAATCAGGGCAGTAAAAAATTTACAATAAAGACTTGCTTTTGAATGTTTTCCATAAATTCAATAATCTTGCTCTATTTATCTGTAGCCATTTTTGTAATTTTAAGGACCTTAGTATATCAGGTTTCTGAATTTTATTATCCCCAATTCTTAATTATTAGGAATTACTAATTATTAAGTATTAAGTTAAAGTTTACTCTTGCAGTACTGATCATAATTCTAAGTAGCTAATCTTTATTTTATAGAAATTAATACCTCTAAACATGCTTATTATGACACTGGAAATCTATAAACTTTAATTTAATTATTAGAAAAATATCCTTATAAATGAATTTATCGAATTGGATAAAAAATACTACTCAATGAGTAATAACAGCTTATGTATCAGATACTTTGAAATCCAAAATATTTGCTATGTTATACTTTCTTCTAGGATCTATATCACAATTTGAAAATTTGCACCTTGAAGCTATGTTAGAAAATTAGCTGAAATTCATCTCAGCATACTAATATAATTATATAAACTCAAGGGAGATATTCTAAGAATATACAGAAGACACATGGAAGATAATTTTTTGTATCTATTGCGATAACTCTAGACACTCTGTTAAATGAGAAAATGTATAAAATTAACTGATTTCATTTATGAATTATTTATGGACTTGGTAAATAAATTTCAAATATTTTTCAAATAAAAGGTAGTGAATTCATTATTAAAGCAATTAGATCTTAGAGTATATCTAATTAGTGGGAGTTATCTATTTTATTTATTTATTTTTGTTGAAATTTCTTATAATCGAATGAATTTGCTTAATATAATTTCTTAAATAATATAAAATTATAATATTCATTAATTCCATTCTCGGCTTGAAAAAAACGACAGTTTTTAATATTCAATATCTAAAAATCTCAAATTCTTAAAGATATTCTACTTATCCACAATATTCAAATTCATGCTTAGCTTTTCACATATTTATGTCAAAAGCATTAACACTTATTCTATATGTTTGCTTAATGTGAGAAATTATTTCAGTTTAATCTCATTAGACTATGCATGAGAAGCAAATTGCATACTTATAATTTTTGAGCGTAGAAATAATAAAGATTGAAAATATAAATCTTAGAAGCCAGTATCGCTTACAGTCCTAATGCTTTATGATTTTGATTGTTTATTTATAAACGAAACCTTAATATTTTTCACTCTGAGCACTAATAATTATTATATTAAAAATCAAGTTGTTAAAGATATTATTAAACTTGAAAATTATTTAATATAGTATCTGATTTCGTGTCTGGGTTCACATTTTATCTAATTTAGCAATATAAATATTTATAGGCTTCTAGTACTCTAAGGCCTGCTTAGCGTAAATTGGGGCTGTAAAGTCTTCTGTATGAGGGGCTTTTATTGGAGGAGTTAAACCAGTGATGGCCATTCATACTGAATAAGAGATTTCTTCGAGTAATACTCAAAGGTGCTTTGAGGTAGCTTCTATGCAATTGATCAAATTCCTTTGTGAGTCTGGCATCCTAGATAATTATGAGAAAATTGAAATAACTGCTAAGTCTTCAATAGTAAAGTGGTGGAACCTGTTGAAAGCGATCAGCAGAAATAGTAATATCGCAAACCAAGAGAATTAAAGTGACAACGACAAGACAGGGACAATCCCAATGAGCAGAGAATTTTGGTTCAAGTTTTTCATTTAACTATCAATCGAACTAAAACGAATTAAGTGGTTTGAGAGTGAGTCTCCATAATTAATAAAGAATTAAATTATGAATATATAGTAGAAAGGCTGTAATACTGTCTTAATTGCTTCATCATCAGCTCATTTTGCTTCTTCAAAATCATCATCATTTATTGTGCAATCTTTGAGATCCGTGCTCGTTCACATCTTCAAAGCATAAAAAAAGTCTCTTTAAAGAGCAATATTCTTAAAGCTCATTCACATCTTGATTTAAGACTGATGATCTGACTGTCCTTAGAGAAGGCCATCCTCCATTTTATTGGTTGAAATTTCAATAAATATGAGATGTTCAATAAATTAAATCATGCAAATTAAAAAAATTTTGTTCTAATCTTTAATCATTTAATAAACTAATAGTTTATTCTATAACGAATTATTATTTGAGTAGTCTTAATTAACTTTAAACTGAAACTTATTAATTAAGACTTATCATGATTTAATTTATTGAACATCTCATATTTATTGAAATTTCAACCAATAAAATGGAGGATGGCCTTCTCTAAGGACAATCAGATCATCAGTCTTAAATCAAGATGTGATTGAGCTTTAAGAATATTGCTCTTTAAAGAGACTTTTTTTATGCTTTGAAGATGTGAACGAGCACGGATCTCAAAGATTGCACAATAAATGATCATGATTTCGAAGAAGCAAAATTAGCTGATGATGAAGCAATTAAGACAGTATTACAGTCTATCTACTATATATTCATAATTTAATTATTTATTAATAATGGAAACTCACTCTCAAACCATTTAATTCGCTTTACTTTAGCTTCCATTTTAACATCTCTTAGAGGCTCTCTAATATCTAGATTGTGGCAGAGCTACTCTCTTAGGCGGAAAAATGTTTTAATTTTTTTTAGCTTTTGTAGGAGCCATGTCATTTCATTCTATGTCGTAACGACTATATTGTTGGTTTATTTTGTATTGATAATAATATGCTAAAATTAATCGGCTAAAACTCTCTAACTACTAACATTTTAAAGTACTTTTAATAGCAACAGGTATATTTTTTTAAAAAAAACTATAAAGCATTTAACTGAATAATTACATTAGATAACTTATGTAAAGAATAAAAAATCGACTAAAATCATTAGATCAATAAGGTTTAACCTAAATTATATTAAAAAGATATATTTTATGAATTTTATTATAATATAATATAACAATCACTCTGTTTGGATCTTGAGATCCCTAAGTAAACATTCAGGGAACAGATGACCTTTTAAAGATTATTTAAATTATAAGTGTTCAAGGTCTACCTTGCCCTTAAGACTGTGCTCATGCCCCAGTTTGTTGGGAAGTGATATATAACATGCAGAACATAAATATTAAAATTTAATTTTACTCTAATATTCGTTCTGCTCTATTCAATCTACTATTAGTTATCCATCTCTTTTAACTTGTATTTATTTTGATAGTGGAAAGTCGTTTGTCGTGTATTCTGGTATGAACTTAAAATCTAATAGAGTTATTTAGTTCTGTTCTGGCGTCATGACTATTTCAAGATCCTTATTTTTAATCGCTTCCTATTAAATAGTGATATTAATTGACTCTTGATGAACTCGGGTTGGCTCAATGTATTACATTTAATATTCAAGGACCATACCAAAACGGTGCTTTGACAGTTAAATCAAGATTGCGATATTGATTTTTTGGTTTCTCCATCTTAGACTAATTCTTGTGTCGACTGGTCTGAAGCTAGTTTTTTATTAAGATTGATAGAGGATCTAGTTCCATCTATAGACCATTATTTGTTAATCATCAAGTTTTTCATAACAACAGAGAAAAAGAATTTAATACCTTCATAGAGTGTTTCTTATTTTCTTTAACTTAAAGATTTATCTAGAAACCTATAAGACTTTAACATGTTTGTTATGTCATTTGGAGTCTTTCGACATCAAGTCGAGTTATTTACTGCTACTTATTTTACAGGTTAACTGATTTTATACATTGTCTCTGTTAATTTATAACCAAGTTAGAAAATTAATGAAGAATTATATATTTTTATTTTAAGAACAATTGTGTATGAATTTAATGATTTATTCTTTAAAAATAAGCCATATTTAAAATAAGAGAGATATATATATTCAAAAATAATAATCTTATGGGCAAAAGCTCAAAGAGCAATATTATCTAAGTAGGAGAATGGGATTTTCTTACTTTAGATATTATGATTAAAATTTAATCAGTATATTCAAATATAGTTAGAAAAATGTATTAATAATCTTGTAAATTATAGTGTTTTTTCAGTAAATACTAAGCAAATTTAATTAAATCATTATGCGTAGCTAATTTAGAAAATTTAGCTAAAATACTTTGTTCAAGTGACGAGTTATGTAGTCTCGTGGTCACTACTCTCATGTTTGTCGTGACCATGACCACGTGACCATATCTTAAAAACAGCATGATTACAGTGTTAATTTGTTGCGTTGAATGAATTAGAGAAGCATCCATGACACCATCTCAACTGACTAATTAGGTGGTTACATGGTCATTGCACTTGTGGTCGATGTGACTTTGACCGTGTTATTTTAAGATTAGCTTATATAATTTAATGGGTTGTGGATTTAAGGCTGCGAGAAGTTATTATAGTATATTTAAGATAGAGAAAAACAAATTGTTATGGATCTAAATATTTGATATTCTTTTAAAATATACGAAGATATTTCTTGCCTATTTAACATAATAAAAAAGTAATTACAATTACTCATCATATGCCATGAGTATTTAATTTTTCAATTAATGTAAATTTAAAATAACTTTATATTTTAAATATAAAATACAATAAATAATGCTTTTAAGATATAAAATTTGCACATATTTATTTTATACATTAATAAATATTTTTTATTAATTTATTTTTTAAAAATAATTTTAAATCAAAATTTTTGCATTGTTGTCTTTTTTTTAATTCATCCTCTCTCCTCCTTCTTTTTTTCCAATAAAATTCATTCATTTTCCCCTTCATCTTTTATTTGAGACAGAGTTTATAATTGTAATTTCTAATATTCTCTATCATAGCCAAATCTAAAACTCATCACTAACTCCGCCCAATGATTCAACACCGAAATTTACTTCCTCTATTGCTTAAACTATCTAAAAACCAAAATTTTTATAGTTATAAAATTTTCAAAAGAAATAAATCATCTGTTGATAAATATTGAAATAAAATTTAAAATTTATTTTTTGAAGCCTCTCCATACACTTTTTGGAAATGAGTTTAGGAAACTTTAAGTTAGTTACCGATATATTGAATTAGAGATATAAATAATAACAAATTGATAAAAATTTACAACTAATCAAAACATAACATCTTGTTATAATTTTATTTTCAATAACAGCAATTAGTGCAAGACTTATCCTTTGCAAAAAAAATTTCATAATAATAAGAATGGTAATATTTGAGTTTCAATGAATTAGAGCTTTGATACGAAAGATAAATATTGTATAAGTAGTTGGAAAAAAGATATGAAAGTATCTTGAATAATCTTAGCAGGTGCTTTAGATCTTGATACATTTATTCTTCCTCTTATGCTTATTAGTTTTTAATAAATAATAAGATTAATCTTTGAAATTCTTCTATTTGTATTCTCAAATTTTGATTTATAATATAGATTAGCTCCTGCTTGCCTTTTATATTAACTTTCATAATAAAAAATCTTCCAAGATTCTTTAGCATCTCCTACTTAATTTAAAATTCCAATACCTGCCATTTCAAAATTATCTTTCTAAATGCCATCATAGTTTATATCTCATTTAATTTCTTACTCAATTAATTGGATGAAAAAAAAGAGCTAATAGCAAATAAATAATATTTTCCATACTTATTATGTCCCCAAAAGGAAGTCCCTTAAAATATAGTCACTAACAATCTACAATATGCCAATTTTTATAACTATAATATCTTATAATATTGTTGTAAAATTTCAAAACCATGCGAATGTTGATCTTTTCATTACGACCAATTTATTATTATGAATCATCATATTATAAAGAGAATTTAGACGTATAATGATGATTAATTAATCATCTTTCTTTTCAAACGACTTAATTCCCTTTATAATATTATTTTACCAATGCCATAAGGTAACGATGGTGATTGTAGTAGTTAATGAGTAATCTCAAATTTAATTTAACATATCACTGTTTAATACTAAAATAAAACCATCAATCTTAGTCGTGACGTAGACGTATCTGAGTGAGTTCACTTGTCAATTCCTGATGTATTACGTCGCGAAGACCAAAAAATCCGAAAAACTACCCCGCTTCCCATTTCACATCACTCCAAACCGAGATGCATCCGAAGTAAGAGCCCCTGTTGGTAGTGTATTTCTGCACTAACGCCGGGGACTACTTACCGCAGAGCTCTGCATCCTGTAAACAATTAAAAACAGGGTGGTGAAAACTCTTAACAAGTCCCACCGCTGCTGAGAATGTAGTCTCTGTCCTTTCGCTGTGGTAGCCTCATAACAAAACTTAGTGTTGGGGAAAATATCGATGGTGATGGTGATTGTAACATTCAATAGTTAACAAAATATATTTTATTTGTCTCACTCCACTACTTTAAAGAAGCGGGTTTAAAGATTTGCTCATTAATCTACAATTCCATACACACTTTGTGTATTGCTTCATTTCATTTATATTAGACTATAATTTTGAGATTCTTTATTTGAATTTACCAATTAAATTTTACTGATTGCAAAGTTAACTCATATTAGGATATTGCACAGCTATTTTTTGCTTTAGTTTAAGTTATAAATAGTGATTTTAAAAAATAATTAGAGAATATTCTTTTAAACACTAATAAATTTATTTACACAGAAAATGCTAATTGAATTTGTTTTAACAAATAAATTTTTTCACTTAATTTTGTAAGTTTTTAGCAATTTTTTATCAATCTATCAATCATTTTTATATCAATAATACAAAATATTGAGATCGAAAAAATGTGCCTATAGTTGATAAACCAGAAAACAAACACATTTGAAAATAAAAAAATACCAATGACTTATGTTTCGCCAGATATCTCCTAAGATGGGAGGTAACATGGATTGCATCTACTATATGCTTGGTTATCAGCAGTCAACTTAACAACGATTTTGCAACGATTAGAAGAAAAATGCTATATAATGGCTCCTAAAACGAAAACAACAAAATACTTTCACTCTGTCTCATCAATCTGTGACTCTAAAATTATCAATTCTAAAATAAAAATATTTTGGTTCTAGAATAATATCTATTCACAAAAGAGTAAGTATATACCCTAAAGTCGATTACATACATGATTTTAATTTTTTTAATTGTGGCAAAAAGATTGTTTGTTAAAAGAATAACAATGCATTTGGAACAAATAATAGCTGAAGATCATCTTTTAATAATGAGGTCTGTATAAATAACTTTTTATATATCAAGACAATAATTATTCAATGATTAATAGCATAATGATAAAGATGAGAGGTTCTTTGCCATTTATATTTTTATTTAAATTAAATTGATATTCTAGATATGAAAATATTTAAACTTATTGATGCTCTTGAGCTTGATTTGCTCTTTGACTGCATCGAGAATATATTTCATATATTTTACTTGCTTAAATATGAAGTCTACTCTTAGTATGTGAAACTTTCTTTTTTTATTATCATAAAATTGAAACAACTCCCCAATATAAAGCTCTATCAGCAAATAAGTCAAATAAAAAGGTAGAAGCATCATTGTTGCTCTAGTAAAATTATAAAATATTTTATTCCATAATTTAAACAAGTCCACTAAAACCGCAAGATAACAGATAATTTCTAATAGTCAAATTGTAAATTAAGAATATGTATCTTGTTTATACAAATAGAGTTTCAATCACAGGCAAAAATAATTGTCAATTAAATAAAAACAATTTATTTCTTATAAAGCTTATAAAGCTCATGTGCTCAAGTTTGTATTTAAAAAATAAGCTAAAAGATTATTATTTTTAATCTGGTTTCTTAATTGCATAACTATCAGCAACTAGTATGACTACATCAACTAAAGATTATTTTTAAATTAAATAAATTCTTGATTAATACTACACTTCTGTTTTTACTTTGAAGTTATTGAATTTTCGATTAGAGCAAAGCCAGCTGACATAAAGAAAGTGAAACTTATGGATACTATGATCAAACTGCATTAATTCCTTAATTAAAAAACATATTTTTGCTTGTTAAAATATATTTATCATTAATATATTTCATTGCTATATACTAATAACTCTGTCTTATTGAAGTGGTATTTTTGGTTAGTGCTATAAATTCCATATCCATTACTCAAAGATGATCCTTTAATTAATTCAATTTTTTAATAGGTGTAATGATAATTAATTTAAAATTATAAATGCCAAATAATTAATAGAATCATTAAAATCATAGGTATTGCTGTTTAAAAAGATGGGAGAAGGTGTAGAAATCAATGAAAGAATAACAAAATTAAGTGTGTCTATTCTAGCACTTAGAAAATTTGCATCAACTACTTCAAAGATGATCAATTGAAATGCAATCAATAATTCTAAGAATAAACTTAGCTTTAATCGACTTTGAAGCAAATCAATATTGACAATATTAACTAAATATCTGTTGATTTTTTAATTTAAAATGATATAATAAAACGATACTTTTCCCTGAATTAAATAATATAAATTATTTTAAGCTGTTATTACATTTATAAAAATTAAAAAGATAGTAAATGATAGTTAGTAATACCAATAACTATCAATTTAATAAGTTTCTGCTTCAAAATCGCAACTAGTATCAATCGTAAAAAGTAAAACTTATATCAAATTTATCTCAGATATAATAGTCGATCAATTTATCTCAAACTGTGTTTAAGAAAGCGATTATTTTAATTTAATTAAAATAAAAGTACTATAACCATTTTGCTATATATACCATGGCACCATAACAGAGATCGATAAAATAATATCTGTATGGTAATTATTTTTGAATATATTATTCAAAATTCGTGTTTAAGAGGATACAGCAATTACTCCTCCACATGATCCAGTAATTACAGTAATAATAATGACTTTTGCTAGACCATTTGATCTTGGGATTTAATTGTTCAGCAATACTGATATGTATAGTTAGATAGATAGATACCAGGGAGTCAGTTCCACAGTAGCATAAAAAAATATTTACTTGTAATTTGTTAGAAAGTTTATCACTTTAATTTACTTACCATTCCTTAAATGCTTGATAATTTTCCTAAATGATAATAGCTAATTCTATATCTATTTATCATATTTAAATAACATAGCTCAAGACACTAATCAGAATTCTATTTTCAAGCTTCTCTATCCTTCTGATTGTCGTACCTCTCAAGTAAAATAGATCCGCATTAGCCAGAAAAACCTCCCACTCTATGAATGGTTGTCATACCTGTGCAACCATGGAAGACTCTTTGCTGGAACCAGCAGTTACCTCAACTCCAGGCAGCAATCATTGAATAAATAAATAAAGTTTGCAAAAATGAGTATCATACGCACTAATCAAGTTATATTCTCTTTTTAAATATAAATTGCTTTTATTTGCTCCATACATAAAATATGTTACATTCTACTAAATACACAAAAGAAGTTTCAATAATTTCATTTATTAAAAAAATAACATAATTTATATTTTTTGCAAGTAAACAAGATAGAATAGTGGAAGAGGTTGATGATAAAGGAAATGTAATATCAATTGCAAGTACTGATCCTCAGGAGTTTTCTCAAATTTACAACTTGAAAAGTACTTTAAGAATCTTTATATGAATGTCATTAGATCTCCAAATACGAAGGTGAGGCAATCAAAATCCGAAAACTTATCCAGTTGTTTGATTGAGTTTTTGATTGATAAATGTAGACTATTAAGGAATACTATATTAGGGTTTTAATAGGGTTTATGTAGGGGATTTATGCTTAAATATTAGTAATTTAAGCGAGTATATGCGAGGTTTGGGGTCAGTTTATAACAGCGAGTATATAGATTTATTGTTTAAGTTGCGTTATGGATGTGATGAATATAGTGAATAACTCTAGCCTGTTCTGAATTATACATCTATTGCAAGACTGCTCCATAAATCTCCTGCAACTGTGAGGTCTCATTGTCTATTAGTATTGAATTTAAAGAGACAGCAGCTTAATTCTAAGCCTAAAAGACCTCTAAAATTTTAGCAGCATCATATCGATTATCTAATTAATGATAAGACTCTTAAATACTGGGCTCACTTCTCTCTGGCCTAGAGAGCTGTGATGTTTCATCGCCAATTTCCTGAGCTTCATATCCCTGCTTAATCTATAGCGAACATATATAAAAAGAACGGTATATCTTACAAGACAGTCAATCGCATTAAGAGAGTGATTGACTTTAATGTTCATTTTATAAGACTAATTTAAATTATATATTCGATTAAATGCAGAGGTCTTAAGAGCATAATATAAAGTTCATACACGCTGATGAAGCTGTATTTACATTCAATACATTTATATCAAGGTCTTGGTACAAGAGGTATAGTAATATAGAAGTTTATGACTAAAGAGTAAAGATATAAACTCATGCAATCCTTGGTGGAATTAGTGAAGATAGTGGCCTAGAGACTTATGTTATCCACCCTCGCTCTATAAAGACTGAATAATATATTAAGTTCTTACAATAACTCAGAGACAAATACGCTGACTAAGAGATTACTCTGTTCGTTGATAACTTATCAGTTCATAAAACTAAAGACTCAAGGAAGGAATATGAAAGGCTAAACATAACACCTGTATTTAATGTTCCTTACAGCCCTTAGTTCAATCGAATTGAATTATATTAAGGGTTATTGAAAGGCCACTACAAGAAACTTCTACTCTATCACTTAATGCACGACTTGAAGATAGATACAGTCGATTTTATAAAAAGTGCTGCTAAAAGAGTCAACGATGATAAAGCTAAAGTATGCGCAAGAAAAGGGAGATTTTGTGTTTATAAATAAGTATTTGATTTAAACGAATGAATAAGTTCACATATAAATTTGCCCGTAAAGGGATTTGGCTTCTCTTTCTTATCTTCCTCTAAAGGTATGCTTGGGCCTATGTTTATTCTCTTAGTGCCAGCTCCTGTATCTATGTTCATCTCTTCTGGCTTTTAGAAATCTTTGAAGATCTTCTTACTCAATTCATGTTTTACTTGAGACTTTCTCTCTCTGTTTAACTTGCTGCGCTCTTTCATCAAGTATATAGCAGTACCAGGTTTTTCTATAAAGTTAGAAGACTAAGCTTACTTGAGATGAAAGGATGCTTTTGAAGTTCCTACAGCCAGGTATCACTTATTTTAATACCTTGCTTCTATTTTTCTTCAGGAGAAATGCTGTAGCGTTTCATATGAGCTTCTTAAATAACTATATTTAAGTACTCAAGTTTCAGAGTTGCAAGAACACCAAAGAAGAAATTTCTCTCTGGCAACTTATAAGAGAGTTGCAACTTTGAAGGAAGGTAGAGAGCAACATCTGGATCACTCATAGCATCGTCATAGAGATTTGTCACTGATATTTCAGGGTAGTTAGGTATCTCTATCATCCTAATTTCATTAGACTTAAAAGCTTTTTTCTCTTGACTAAGTAAGGCTTTTAAGAATGAGATTCTAGTTCCCTCCTAAGTTGGCAAGAACAATCCAACTATAATGGATTTATTAATCTTACTTAAGAACTTACCTTGCTATACCAAATATCTATAAAAGGTCCTCTTTACTTCGAAATTTTCCTATTAAATCTTGAGATTAAATTCTCTTCATTGCATCATTCATAGACTCCATCTTGCTTCATCTTTCGAGAAATGTTAATGAAATTTAAAATTATGGATATCCATTCTAAGTATATTAAAATCTTATTACTAAATAGGGAGGACCTACTGGAGGTCAACCTTGAAAAGATATGAGGAGAAGCATTGAAAAACTTGCTCCAAGTTTCACAGATTGATTTCCATTTTCATCAATCTATCTCCATTAAATTGCTCCTTATAATGTTTAATTATTTTAGAGGTCCTCCAAATTAAGTTCAAACTTGATTTGGAGGACCTCCTAGAGAAACAAAACTTCATTAGGAGTATTTTAATTTACTAAAATGTATAAAATTCTCACAAAATATGTCAACTTACAGTTTTTATGGTAATTCATTTTCTTACCTCTCAGCAAAGAATCTACCAGAGTGTCTTATACTACTCTACTACTATAATAGTTTAACTCGGTAGATTTTTATCATTACTATAATAAAATATATCAGCAAACTAAAATGAGCGCGAACCTTTTGAGAAGAGCGGCATTACTTGGATCAAGCCAATAAATGTTATCATTCTAGCAACCAAGAAAAGTAGAGACCAGAGACGCTTGTACTCAGTGGGAGCCTACTTATGACAGCTTTGGCCAGTCTAGCTTTGATATTTAAATATAAGTTAAGTAGGAGGTTATCAAAGAAGCTGTGCAATTGAGGAGGAGGTTAAACAACCCGCCATAGAACATTAATAAATAACAGCCAAAGTTGACTATTAATGCAAAGAATGCAATAAAGTTTTCCCTTACAAGTCAACTTATAAAAGACACTTGAGAGAGATATACACAACGATATGCCAAGGTTATATCTCAAGCATTAAAAGAAAGATGGGAAATATATCTTTGAGTTCTGTGAGAAGCCATATTCTCATACAAGAGACCTCAAAGTGCACTTAAAGAAAAAGCACAATTAAAGTTTTTTCTTTATTCATGAACCTACATGGAATAGATTCCTCTAAAAGAGAAGATCAAGATATCCAGTGGAGTCTCTTAGAGTTGAAGTCTAGAAGTAAGTAAAAATGAAGAAAGCAGTCAAGATCTTTCCAGTCTCTGAAATCAATAAAATCATGGTTAAAATAGAGGCAATGAAGATTCCTATATTAAAAATTATTGACTTAGATTCTTGCCTAGAAAGCTATCTCACTCTTGAAGAAAAATAGTGAAGTGATTCATTACAGATGACTAATATGCTTACAAAATATATCCTTTTAATTACTTCCCTGCTGATGACAAGTTCCAAATGGAATTTGCTAATGAGTATTATGCTCTTTAAAAGGCAAAGTTAAATGAGTGCAGACATATCATCTAGCTTGATGCTATTTTACTTGGAAAAGATCATGCAGCCTTCAGGCTTCCTTTACTAGAAATGACATACAGAAAATTCTTATCTGACAAATAAAACCCCAAAACTTATCCAGTTGTTTGATTGAGTTTTTGATTGATAAATGTAGACTATTAAGGAATATTATATTAGGGTTTTAATAGGGTTTATGTAGGGGTTTTATGTTTAAATATTAGTAATTTAAGTGAGTATATGCGAGGTTTGGGGTCAGTTTATGACAGCGAGTATATAGATTTATTGTTTAAGTTGCGTTATCGATGTGATGAATATAGTGAATAACTCTATCCTGTTCTGAATTATACATCTATTGCAAGACTGCTCCATAAATCTCCTGCAACAGTGAGGTCTCATTGTCTATTAGCATTGAATTTAAAGAGACACAGCTTAATTCTAAGCATTAGGGACCTCTAAAATTTTAGCAGCATCATATCGATTATCTAATTAATGATAAGACTCTTAAATACTGTGCTCACTTCTCTCTGGCCTAGAGAGCTGTGATGTTTCAATTGCCAATTTCCTGAGCTTCATTTCTCTGCTTAATCTATAGCGAACATATTAAAAAGAACGGAATATCTTACAAGACAGTCAATCGCATTAAGAGAGTGATTGACTTTAATGTTCCATTTTATAAGACTAATTTAAATTATATATTCGATTAAATGCAGAGGTCTTAAGAGCATAATATAAAGTTCATACACGCTGATGAAGCTGTATTCACATTCAATACATTTATATCAAGGTCTTGGTACAAGAGGTATAGTAATATAGAAGTTTATGACTAAAAGGTTAAGATATAAACTCATGCAATCCTTGGTGGAATCAGTGAAGATAGTGGCCTAGAGACTTATGTTTTCAACCCTCGCTCTATAAAGACTGAATAATATATTAAGTTCTTACAATAACTCAGAGACAAATACGCTGATTGAGAGATTATTCTGTTCGTTGATAACTTATCAGTTCATAAAACTAAAGACTCAATGAAGGAATATGAAAGGCTAAACATAATACCTGTATTTAATGTTCCTTACAGCCCTTAGTTTAATGGAATTGAATTATATTGGGGGTTATTGAAAGGTCACTACAAGAACCTTCTACTCTATCACTTAATGCACGACTTGAAGATAGATACAGTCGATTTTATAAGAAGTGCTGCTAAAAGAGTCAGCGATGATAAAGCTAAAGTATGTGCAAGAGAAGGTAGATTTTGTGCTTATAAATAAGTATTAGATTTAAGCGAATCAAAACCCCAAAACCCTTTCAGTAGTTTGATTGAGTTTTTGATTGATAAAAGTAGACTATTAGTGCATACTTTATTAGGGTTTTAATAGGGTTTATGTAGGGGCTAAATGTTTTAATCTAATGTATAGTAGTGTTTATTAGAGGGGTTTTATTTTTACTATTCACTCAAACTATACCTTGGCATCATGTGCTAATTTTCTAAATTTGATATCCCCTATCCAGTTGATCATTTAGTCTATTGTTTGCTCTGCTCTGTTGTTTGGTCTTAAGATAATCTTCTCAGCCATATCTTTAATTTTACCTTTTATCTTATTCTAGTCTAGATATTGCTGTATTCTCTGCTTTGAATCTTCTCTCTCTTACAGCTATAGTAATCATTTCTTTGCATATCGCATTCAGCAATAATTGCTGCTAGAGCCCATACATCCCACTTAATATCACCATCTCTCCAGTCCACCCTTTCTGGAAAATATCCAGGAGTACCATAAACGTTGCCAAGTCCTGAAGCTTCAACTCTTTATGATCTATTGAAATCAATTATTGCTACTCTGAGAGGTGAAAAGTCAAGCATAATATTCTCAGGCTTCAAGTCTCTATGAACATACCCTAAAGTGTGCAGCTCTTCTATGCTTTGCAAACATTTGTTAGAATAAGAGGTAGCTACTTTGGAACTCTTTAATCTTAAAAGTAGTCTCTTAATGTCATTTAATATAGAGGGAGGCGAAAAGCAACATGATATTGAGCAAGCAGTATTGCATCGAGCTTAATTATAAATCTGCACTGTCTATCCCTTGCTTTAGTAAGAGCTTAGTACTCATTGACAAATTCCATTTGATTACTTGTCATCGCATTTAAAGTAGTTGAATGGATAAATCTTGTATGCGAACTGCTTATCAGTTATGACCTTTTTCTCAAACTTGTCCTCAAGTATAAGATAACTTTCCTTACATTCTTTAAGGTCAATTACATTTAAAATTGGAAGCCTTAGTGCTTGTATCTTCAGAGTGATTTTAACTATCTCAGAAGCTGAAAGGTTCTCACTGCTTTAATAAGCTTATTTTCTTTCTTAACTCTTTGTTCCAAGGATTCTAAAGGGTCTCTTGGCTTTCTTTTTGAAGGAAGACCTCACCAGTCTCAGGATCTATGACTTCAAACTTCTTGCCATGATGGTTTTATAGGTGAACTTTTAAATCCTTTGAATGGTTATATTGCTTATTGCAATAAGGGCAAAAATATATTCCATCTATCTTATCATGCTTAAGATAGAGCTTTGGTTTGTTAGAATGCTTCTCTAAGATATGACGCTTAAGAGCAGATTTATAAGTGAAGTTCTTCTCACACTCTTCACATAAATGTAATGCTTTAATTTCTTTTTTCTCTTCCTCCTCTTCAACCATTTTTATTGGAACTTCGCATTGAATTTCTTAGCTCTGCATTACTATTTAACAACTGAATTGTTATTCAAAGTCTGAGACCTAAGGTTAGAGAATTTCAGGTTCGTACTAGGTAAATGCATCACAAGTCGTAATTTTCTTTTGATTCATGAAGGAAAGTTTTTGCTGGCTAATGCCAAGTAATGCCGCTTTTCTTAGTAAGTTGCCGCTCATTTTATAAATACGATTAATAATTATATAAGCTGTTTAAATTCTACCTTTATATACAAGTAAGAGCATATCCTCAAAGATTTAGAGAAGTTTAATGGGAACAGAGTGAGAGACATTAATTTTTTATTTCTAAAATTTTGAGATAATTTATATATTATTTCATCCATTTTATAAATTAAAATGCACCTAAATGTGTTTTGGGGAGTTAGGTTGTGCTCCTAAATATGTTCTCGTAAATTTAGGAGGGGAAGTTTTAAAATTTAATTTTTTTAATGCACCACCTAATACGGTTTTGAACTTTAATTTAACCTCCTAATTAAGTTTTAAAAGAATTAGGAGCACCACCTAATTAAATTAATTATTATTAGGAGCAATTTAATGGAGAAAGTTTGATAAAAATGGAAGTCAAACTTTGAAACTTGGAGAAAGTTCCTCCATCTTTATCTATTTATCTGATTCAGGTTGACCTCCAAGTGGATCTCCCTATTTAGTAGAAAAATTTTAGTAAGTTTAGAATGGATATCCATAATTTTAAATTTCATTAACATTTATAGAAACTGGAAACAAGATGGAGTCTATGAATGATGCAATGAAGAGAATTTAATCTCAAGATTTAATAGGAAAATTCAGAAGTAAGGAAGATCTTTACAGATACTTGGTATAGCAAGGTAAGTTTTCACTTATAACTAACTTATTAACCATAGTTGGATTGTTCTTGCCAA
>ARYC01004712.1:0-47589 GCA_000711775.1 Oxytricha trifallax
CTTGCAGATTACATTGCGATCTATCTTTTAAGGTACATTCGTAGGTACTATTCCACAGCACCTTTTTTTTTATTTGGCATCAAACTTTTCACTCAAATATTTATTGAAGCCAATTATGTGCTTTGAGTTCAACTGATATATTGTCCAAGAACTTTTGAAAGTCAAGTCACCACATATCCAAAACTTTATTTTCTTGCAGATTACATTGCGCTCTATCTATTAAGGTCCATTTAGAGATACATTCCTGAATAAGATAATTTTTTATTTGGCATCAAACTTTTCACTCAAATATTTATTGAAGCCAATTATGTGCTTTGAGTGCTAGTGATGAAGTGTCCAAGAACTTTTGAAAGTCAAGTTACCACTTAACCAAAACTTTATTTTCTTGCAGATTACATTGCGATCTATCTTTTAAGGTACATTCGTAGGTACTATTCCACAGCACCTTTTTTTTTATTTGGCATCAAACTTTTCACTCAAATATTTATTGAAGCCAATTATGTGCTTTGAGTGCTAGTGATGAAGTGTCCAAGAACTTTTGAAAGTCAAGTCACCACATAACCAAAATTTTATTTTCTTGCAGATTACATTGCGCTCTATCTTTTAAGGTCCTTTTAGAGGTACATTCCTGAATAAGATAATTTTTTATTTGGCATCAAACTTTTCACTCAAATATTAATTGAAGCCAATTATGTGCTTTGAGTTCAACTGATATAGTGTCCAAGAACTTTTGAAAGTCAAGTCACCACATAACCAAAATTTTATTTTCTTGCAGATTACATTGCGATCTATCTTTTAAGGTTCATTAGTAGGTACTATTCCACAGCACCTTTTTTTTTATTTGGCATCACACTTTTCACTCAAATATATTTAGAAGCCAATTATGTGCTTTGAGTTCAACTGATATAGTGTCCAAGAACTTTTGAAAGTCAAGTCACCACATAACCAAAATTATATATTCTTGCAGATTACATTGCGCTCTATCTTTTAAGGTCCATTTAGAGGTACATTCCAGAATAAGATAATTTTTTATTTGGCATCAAACTTTTCACTCAAATATTTATTGAAGCCAATTATGTGCTTTGAGTGCTAGTGATGAAGTGTCCAAGAACTTTTTAAAATCAAGTCACCACATAACCAAAATTTTATTTCCTTGCAGATTTCATTGCGATCTATCTTTTAAGGTACATTCGTAGGTATATTCCACAGCACCTTTTTTTTTATTTGGCATCAAACTTTTCACTCAAATATTTATTGAAGCCAATTATGTGCTTTGAGTTCAATCGATATAGTGTCCAAGAACTTTTGAAAGTCAAGTCACCACATAACCAAAATTTTATTTTCATGCAGATTACATTGCGCTCATTTATTTAAGGTGCATTTAGAGGTACATTCCTGAATAAGATAATTTTTTATTTGGCATCAAACTTTTCACTCAAATATTTATTGAAGCCAATTATGTGCTTTGAGTGCTAGTGATGAAGTGTCCAAGAACTTTTGAAAGTCAAGTGACCACATACCAAAATTTTATTTTCTTGCAGAGTACATTACGATTTATCATTTAAGTTACATTCGTAGGAACTATTCAGCATAACCTTTTTTTATATTTTGCATCAAACTTTTCACTCAAATATTTATTGAAGCCAATTATGTGCTTTGAGTGCTAGTGATGAAGTGTTCTAGAACTTTTAAAAGTCAAGTCATTACATAACACAAATTTTATTTTCTTGCAAATTACATTGCGATCTATCTTTTAAGGTGCATTTAGAGGTACTATTCCACAGCACCTTTTTTATTTGGCATCAAACTTTTCACTCAAATATTTATTGAAGCCAATTATGTGCTTTGAGTTCAACTGATATAGTATCCAAGAACTTTTGAAAGTCAAGTCACCACATAACCAAAATTTTATTTTCTTGCAGATTACATTGCAATCTATCTTTTAAGGTGCATTCAGAGGTACTATTCCACAGCACCTTTTTTTGAATTTGGAATCAAACTTTTCACAAATAATTGATTGAAGCCAATTATGTGCTTTGAGTTCAACTGATATAGTATCCAAGAACTTTTAAAAGTCAAGTCACCACATAACAAAAATTTTATTTTCTTGCAGATTACATTGCAATCTATCTTTTAAGGTGCATTCAGAGGTACTATTCCACAGCACCTTTTTTTGAATTTGGCATCAAACTTTTCACTCAAATATTTATTGAAGCCAATTATGTGCTTTGAGTGCTAGTGATGAAGTGTCCAAGAACTTTTGAAAATCAAGTCACCACATAACCAAAATTTTATTTCCTTGCAGATTACATTGCGATCTATCTTTTAAGGTACATTCGTAGGTACTATTCCACAGCACCCTTTTTTTATTTGGCATCAAACTTTTCACTCAAATATATATTGAAGCCAATTATGTGCTTTGAGTGCAACTGATAAAGTATCCAAGAACTTTTGAAAGTCAAGTCACCACATAACCAAAATCTTATTTTCTTGCAGATTACATTGCAATCTATCTTTTAAGGTGCATTCGTAGATACTATTCCACAGCACCTTTTTTTATATTTGGCATCAAACCTTTCACTCAAATATTTATTGAAACCAATTATGTGCTTTGAGTGCAATTGATATAGAGTCCAAGAACTTTTGAAAGTCAAGTCACCACACAACCAGAACTTTAATTTCTTGCAGATTACATTGCGCTCTATCTTTTAAGGTGAGTTAGAGGTACATTCCTGAATAAGATAATTTTTTATTTGGCATCAAACTTTTCACTCAAATATTTATTGAAGCCAATTATGTACTATAAGTGAAATTGATATAGTGTCCAAGAACTATTGAAAGTCAAGTCACCACATAACCAAAATTTCATTTTCTTGCAGATTACATTGCGATCTATCTAAGGTGCATTAGAGGTACATTCCAAAGCACCTTTTTTTGAATTTGGCATCAAACTTTTCACTAAAATATTTATTGAAGCCAATAAAGTGCTTTGAGTTCAATTGATATAGTTTCCAAGACTTTTAAAAGTCAAGTCATTACATAACACAAATTTTAGTTTCTTGCAAATTACATTGCGATCTATCTTTTAAGGTGCATTTAGAGGTACTATTCCACAGCACCTTTTTTTAATTTGGCATCAAACTTTTCACTCAAATATTTATTGAAGCCAATTATGTGCTTTGAGTGCAAGTGATAAAGTGTCCAAGAACTTTTGAAAGTAAAGTCACCACATAACCAAAATTTCAGTTTCTTGCAGATTACATTGCGATCTATCATATAAGGTGCATTCGTAGGTACTATTCCACAGCACCTTTTTTTTTATATTTGGCATCAAAATTTTCACTCAAATATTTATTAAAGCCAATTATGTGCTTTGAGTGCAAGAGATAAAGTGTCCAAGAACTTTTAAAAGTCAAGTCACCACATAACAAAAATTTTAGTTTCTTGCAGATTACATTGCGATCTATCTTATAAGGTGCATTCAGAGGTACTATTCCACAGCACCTTTTTTTAAATTTGGCATCAAACCTTTCACTCAAATATTTATTGAAACCAATTATGTGCTTTCAGTGCTAGTGATGAAGTGTCCAAGAATTTTGAAGTCAAGTAACCACATAACCAAAACTTTATTTCCTTGCAGATTACATTGCAATCTATCTTTTAAGGTACATTCGTAGGTACTATTCCACAGCACCGTTTTTTTTATTTGGCATCAAACCTTTCACTCAAATATTTATTGAAGCCAATTATGTGCTTTGAGTGCTAGTGATGAAGTGTCCAAGAACTTTTGAAAGTCAAGTCACCACATAACCAAAACTTTAATTTCTTGCAGATTACATTACGATCTATCTTTTAAGGTACATTCGTAAGTACTATTCCACAGCACCTTTTTTTTTATTTGGCATCAAACTTTTCACTCAAATATTTATTGAAGCCAATTATGTGCTTTGAGTGCAATCGATATAGTGTCCAAGAACTTTTGAAAGTCAAGTCACCACATAACCAAAATTTTAATTTCATGCAGATTACATTGCGCTCATCTTTTAAGGTGCAGTTAGAGGTACATTCCTGAATAAGATAATTTTTTATTTGGCATCAAACTTTTCACTCAAATATTTATTGAAACCAATTATGTGCTTTGAGTGCAAATGATATAGTGTCCAAGAACTTTTGAAAGTCAAGTCACCACATAACCAGAATTTTAATTTCTTGCAGATTACATTGCGCTCTATCTTTTAAGGTGCATTTAGAGGTACATTCCAAAGCACCTTTTTTTGAATTTGGCATCAAACTTTTCACTCAAATATTTATTGAAGCCAATTATGTGCTTTGAGTGCTAGTGATGAAGTGTCCAAGAACTTTTAAAAGTCAAGTCACCACATAACAAAAATTTTATTTCCTTGCAAATTACATTGCGATCTATCTTTGAAGGTACATTCAGAGATACTATTCCACAGCACCTTTTTTTTTATTTGGCATCAAACTTTTCACTCAAATATTTATTGAAGCCAATTATGTGCTTTGAGTTCAATTGATATAGTGTCTAAGAACTTTTGAAAGTCAAGTCACCACATAACCAAAATTTTATTTTCTTGCAGATTATATTGTTAAATTTTTCTTTATTTTGCATTTAAATTTTCTTGCACCAAGTGAAGAAATATAGGCCCAACCAAGTTTTAAGAACTAGAAAAGAAAGAGAAGCGAAATTCATTTACAGGCAAATTTATTCCGTTTTTATATTTATTCGTATAAATCTAAATTCTTTTTTTTACACTTAATCTCCCTCTTTTTACCATTTTTTTTCTTTATTATTGCTGACTTTCTTTGCACTATTTTGAATTAAATCTTATGTATCTACTTTCAAATCATGGATAAGTGATAGAGCATCATTTTTCTTTTAATGACCTTTCAATATCCCTCAATATAATTTTAATCTTTTTAACCAACTACTTTATTGAATTTAATTATAGGAGTTATCTTTAGCTTTTCTTATTCCTTCCTTTAGTCTTATATTTTTTTTTACAGATAAATTATTATTAAACAGAATTATCTTTTGTTCGGTGACTTATCTCTGAGTTTTTTAAGAATTTTTCATTTTTTTGGTCTTTATTTAGCGAGAGTGGATAACATATGTCTCGAGGCCATTTTCATTGCTTACTCAACCAATTATTGCATGAGTTTAAGCCATAACCTTTAAATAATATACTTCTATGTTCATTTAAATCATATACTTCAATGTTTCTATGTCTATTATACCAAGATCATAATATTTAGTTATTAAAGGTGAATACTGCATCATCTGCGTGAATGAACTTTACCTTATGCTCTTAAGCCCTCTTCATTTAATCGAATATATAATTTAAATTGTACTTATAAAATTGAACATTAAAGTCAATCACTCTCTTAATGTGATTGACTGTCTTGTAAGATATTCCGTTCTTTTTATATATGTTCGCTATAGAATAAGCAGAGATACGAAGCTCAGAAAATTGACGATGAAGCATCACAGCTCTCTAGGCCAGAGATAAGTGAGCCCAGTATTAAAGAGTCTTATCCTTAATAAGATAGTCAATATGATGCTGCTAAAATTTTAGAGGTCTTTTAGGCTTAGAATTAAGCTGCTATCTCTTTTAATTCAATGATAATAGACAGTGAGATCTCACAGTTACAGGAGATTTATGGAGCAATCATGCAATAGATGTGAAATTTAGAATAGGTCTGAATTTATCACTATAATCATCGCCCCCATATCACAACTTAAAAAATATTTCTATATACACACTGTCATAAACTGACCCAAACCTCGCTTATACTCACTTAAATTACTAATATTTAAACATTAAACCCCCCACATAAACCCTAATAAAGTATGAACTAATTGTCTACTTTTATTAATCAAAAACTCAATCAAACAACTGAAAGGGTTTTGGGGTTTTGATTTTTCTGTTATCATTTTACCAGATATATAGTGATAACTTATATGAAACTATACTTTATTATTAAAATTTTTTTGTGATAACTATTGTCTTTTTCGACTTTGACAAAGATACAAACACCTAAAGTGTTTTCAATTTTTTGATAGTCTATTTAAAAATTATGTTGAAACTTTGACTTCATTCATCCAACATATTCATTAGTAAATTGTCAAAGAATATTGGATTCGTTATAATGAATATTGTATCAATTGAACCATTCCAAGAAAAATATTATTGCTTTTGATTATTACTTGACTTTCGCCAATTTTATAAAAGTTGTAAACAATTGATGTCAAACCATTTTTAGCATTCTTATATTTCAAAATTTTGAAAATCAGCCAATCAATTACAATCTAAAAGAAAATATATTTTTATAAGCTCTAATGAAAATATGATCTTACTCAAAGAAATTATTCGATATTATTTTTATGGAATTATGACATCCATAACTTAATATCAGTGAAGCAAATAAATTATTTTGTGAAGACTTCCCATACTTCATAGTTTTCACAATAGGATCAAGCTTAAAATATAATAAATTGATGCAATTCACTTAAAGTAAAGATGAATTTTTCTAAGATAACAAACAAAATATTTGGAAAAAAAACTTTGCTATTATCATAGTCAAAGAAAAAATGGATATGGAGTTTATGAAAGTAAGTTGACTCTTGTGGATTTAGCTAAAATAGATTATTTTTGGTGAATAAATTAATCTAATCAACTTTGTTAATGCTTGATTTTAATATTAAAATAAATATATATTTTTAGGTACTCTACCGCATATTTTTATGTATAATCCTGTTTTGCGGTAGAGTACCTTAATTATATTAATTAAATAAAATAAATATACTCTAATATTGCAATACTTTTAACAAAGAATGCATTAAATAATTATAAAATATATTTTTTAATTTAACTCAGAATTAATTGCTTAATTTTGCAGCAGAATTTAAAGATTTCTAATTTTTTATATTTAATAATTAAATTACTCATCATATTATTTATCACTTTTTTATTTAATGCATTCTTTGTTAAAAGTATTGCAATATTAGAGTATATTTATTTTATTTAATTAATATAATTAAGGTACTCTACCGCAAAACAGGTTTATACATAAAAATATGCGGTAGAGTACCTAAAAATATATATTTATTTTAATATTAAAATCAAGCATTAACAAAGTTGATTAGATTAATTTATTCACCAAAAATAATCTATTTTAGCTAATTCAGACGAAAATTATGATGAAATCAGTATTATCAGGAGCATCATTATATCCTACTAAATGTCTTTATTAAAATATCAAAATAAGTTTATTTCTATAATTTCTTTTTATTTTTTAATTTACTAAACATTTTATAATCGATTGTATTTGTTTTAATTAATTTGATATCAGTAAAAATTAATTCTTTAATTATAATAAATAAATATTTATAATGGAACGCATTCAAGAATATTATCAAAGCATAATTTATTCAAAATTAATTTAATAATAATATTTGTAGTTTACCATTTTAATCCGATTTAATTTACTTATTTAACATATTTAGCCTAATAATTTTACATTAAAAATTAGTTTTTTATCCATTTTTAGTTGTAACATTTTTAAATGATAATAAAGTTAGGAATTTGAATAGAAAGCTAAAATCATAAATAGGGAAACATCTCCCCTTAAATCTAATTAACTTAAATAATGATATCTTCAATAGTACATGAATAATTACTCCTCTTCCTGGGATGGTAATAAATAATAGCAATAAACAGTAAATCACTCAAAATAATTGATAAACTAAAATGAACTTAGACTTAAAAATGATGCAGACAATATGGTTTCACCCTTGCTGTAAAATAATTAATAAATTATAAATCAAACAATAAAACCCCGTAAGTCAATTAAGAACGAATATAGGGTGATAAGGAGAATTAAATTAAAATATTATTATGATTGGCGTAAATTAATTAATAATTGGCTAATTATTAAAACCATTGGCTCGATTAATTGTCTCTATAAAATAATTCAATCAAGTTCGTAAATTTGATTTTATCCTAATTATATTTGATTTCAACCAATAATAATTATATTTTTAATTAATTGTTCTTATCTCCTAATCTTCGTTCATAATTGACTAATGGGGTTTTAAACCAAATAAATTTTAATCAGACACAACTTTAATCTAAGCAAGTTTACGGTATAGAAAAGGATACTATTCAAAATTAATAGTGTCAATCAAATTAATAGGTCATACTTAAAAAAACTATTAAAAGTGTCATTAATCATAAATTATATAGTTTTTATAATCACAAGAATTAAGTAAACTTAAGCATAATATATAGGGATATTTAATGATAATTTTATTGGTTTAAATGCACAATTCATGATAAATAGTAGTGCTAAACCCCTTTTATTTGAATAAGAAAACACAAAAAATTAGCTACCTTCCATCCCTGATCTCTCAACATAAAACTCCTTCAACCAAATTACTCTACTATAACAGCAATAATAACGATAAACAAAATAATATCCAGTTCATTTAAAAAGTAAAAGTACTGTAATTTGTAAATCCAATATTAATAATCTCTAATAACATTACAAGAATAATCTAACGGCAAACAGGGAAAGTTTAAATAACATAAAAAGTGAAATCTTAGTAAGTCAAAATTAATTTAACATCAAAACATTCGATTAAAATCGAAATTTGGATTAATTGAAGAATCTCATTAATGAAGAGCCTCATTTCAAGACTAAAAGAGATTCACTTTAGGATAAAATATATAATCATTTGTTAAATACGAAATCCTTACCCCATCTTGCTAATTAAAATCTTTGAAATTCAAACAACTTAAGCACTGACCATAAAGACACAGCATAGACCAGTTGGTAGAACTTAACCAATGAAAGTTAAAATAAGTATTTGCAAAACACCTAGGTTAATAGTAATGTATCAATTTTGAATTCGAGATCTTAATTGACTGTGCATAAATTAATGAATTAAGGTTAAAACAGTTTTAATAAGGAATCTCAGGATTTTATTAATCCTTTTTAGCCTCTTTTTGCGATGTAATCTAAAAACCAGAACAGAAATAGTACAGGATCCAATTATATGGAATCTTAATTAATGAAAAGAAATGAATATTAAAAATCAGATGTAAATCATAAATTCTTAAATAGGTTAGACAGTTAATAAAATTAATACAGTTAAAATAAACTTTCATTATCAAATTAACAAGTATAAAGTCCTCTATCTCATATAATGAACCCAGCCTTTACTTAGATCAATTTGGATGACAAGAAAAACGTGAGAGATTGGTTCAAAGAAGGTATAGATGCTTATAGACAAAAGTTGCAGTTGCAAAATTACCGATCAAAGAATTCTCTTCTCAAGACTACCCCAGTTTAAAAGGAAAGTTAAAAGAATTTAACAAATTAATCAATTAATACCTTCACATAATTTATTAATCAAAATTAATAGTATTCATTTGAGGATAAAAATTAGATAACAAGAAAATAAAAACAGCTTTAGCAATTAGTAAATAATAAGGAAGTATAGTAGAAATAAGATAAACTCAAATCTCCTTAAAACCGCATAAATACTTTAAATAAAGCGCCATTAAAATCAAATTTATTATCTCCTATTCCTATGAAGTCAGATGCTTAATAAAAATATTTGGTATAATCAGCATTTCAAACTCCTTAAGATACTTTAAAGGTTATGAAAAAAGAATTAGTACAAAGATTTGATTTAACTTAATTACATTAGCATCAATATTCAAAACTCAATAAAATAATTCCTAAGATTGATTAATTTAAAATTTATTTTATTTATAATTATTGCTAAAATACAAAAGAATAGGAATTATAAATACATAAAATAAATAAACTGTCTATAATTTAGTATTAGTAAATTTAATTAGATTTATAATAGAGAAAAATGGAATAATAATGTGAGTTTCTATAGTATATGAACTTATTTACTTAAACAAGGTATGATGAAATTTATATTTTTAATTAATTTTGTTTTTCCATAATTATTTGTCATTCCACGGAGATGATGTGATTGTGAAAATAAAATAGTTTTTTAGTTTGTTAGTAAATCTTAGCTTTTATCTTTGTGAATACTGTATTATTTAAGTAGCGCAATTAAAAATTCGTATATTCATATAATTTGAGAAATTCTTAAATTTAATGGGAGTATCAATGAAGTTTGAAGTAATTAAGTATAATTAAGGTTGATAATTTCAAAAATAATCACTTACTATAGTTTAAATTGTAGAAAATGTAATAATACTTTGAGAGGTTTTATGGGTAGTTTGGTATAAACTGTTCCATTTAAAAAATAATATCTAGAATTTTAAATATATTACGTTAATTGATTACTTTCTATGATTTTTAAATCTAAAAAATTCATGATCGATAGTGTTGATAAAATTCAAAATTATTTCATTTATATAAAGAGTAATATATATTTTTAAATATAATATAAAACTTTTGATATAAAGATATTTTTAATTTATAAATTTGTCCAAAAATAAGCAATCTTTTTAAAAAGCTTTATTTTTTAAGATATAATAAATAAATATTGCTTTGAGATTTTTAACTAATAAATTAGTATTTTAAAGATTAAAAATTATTCATTTCTACTTTTAATTTATTACTTTATTTGCTTTATATGTAACAATAGAATCAATTTTAATTTATCAACATCTGTTTAAAGTAGTTTACCATCTACCATATAAATAATTGGTTAAAATATAATAAATATCTTATTGAATTATTTACTATACTAGAAATTTTTTTAAAAAAATTAATATATATATAAAAAAACTCAAGTTATATAAAACCCCATAGATCAATTAAGAAGCGAGGATAGGAGTTAAGAACAATTAGATTAAAAATTAATTATAATTGGCTAATAATATAAATAATTAGGCTAAAATCAAATTAACACACCCTGATTGGATTATTTTATAAGGACAATTAATCGAGCCAATAGTTTTAATAATTAGCCCAAACATTATAATTATACGCCAATAATAATTAATTCTTAATTTAATTGTTCTTAACCCCAATTCTCATGTCTTAATTGATCTATGGGGTTTTATATTATTCAAAATTTTTATTGGTTTTGATAAGAATCAGGAAATATTAAACACAGAAACTGTTAATAATTTGAATGGTATTTTATAAAAATATCATAATGGATGTGATTAAATTGCAAACGATAGAATTAAATAATCATAATTTAGACTTGAGAAGAAAGATTAACTTGAAGATTTATATTTTATAATATTGAAGCATTAATTAAAGAACTTGTACTAAACAATGAATCTTAATAGGAACTAAAATCTCCA
Source organism: Oxytricha trifallax (assembly GCA_000711775.1). NCBI lineage: Eukaryota > Ciliophora > Spirotrichea > Sporadotrichida > Oxytrichidae > Oxytricha > Oxytricha trifallax. The sequence goes on from ARYC01004712.1 coordinate 11,325, forward strand.
AATAAAAAAACTAATAATCAACTTTAATTAAGCAGCAAAATAGAAGAAAAAATAAGAAAGATTTTACAAATTAGTTATGCTAAAATTTCAGTGCAAATAGTACCATCTTAAAATTAGTTAAATGGCAAAGATCATATATTAGGGTAAAAAGCTCCTATCACAATAAAATTAAAAAGAGATGGGTACTTAACCCAGGATATTTTAAATGAAGACGAATTTGAAATACCTATCTTAGGTAGATTTGCCAGGACAAGAGGTTTCGAATCTAAAACAAATTCATCCCAAAAATTCAATTCTCGGACTGATGTTTAAGAATTGATTAGAGTTCACTCACAAGATTAATATACAATTAATGATGACTAATAATCAATCGAAAAAACCAAAGGAATAAGTAGTAAGAACATTTTAAACAAAGTAAATTAAGTTAAGAATCACAGTTAACCATAATTAAATTAATTTGAAATAGTAAACACTCAAACTTAATTGTTCCTTAAACATAAAAACTTTCTAGCCCTTGATAATGAAGACTTAAATTACAGTTCATAACAAACTAAATACAACCCAACTAAAATTGCAGTCTTACAAGTTGTAGATAATTAGATCCAAGAAACTTATTCTAAGCATCCCATTAATAAAGTAATAAATCTGATTAATGGATTCATAACACAAGTCTTAAAGAACAAAAACTTACATAATATTCCATAGAGTTATTTACAAAATGAATTTAGGAAATTTAATTTACTTTTGACTAAGAATCAAAGAATAAATGGCACTTATATAAGAACGAAGGAATTTATGAATCAAACCAAGTAGCAACTATAAAATACTTTATTTCAAATAATAAATCAAGAAAATAATTTTATATAGAAATCCTCAACACAATAGCAATAAAGCATGAAATATTACATAGGAAAAGGGAATAATGGATAATTAGTGAAAGTCTTATTTAAGCAGAGAATATTAAACAATTGGGTATAAGTGGTTAAGAAAAAAGGACTAGAAGAATCAACTCTTGAAAATGTTAATTTTATTTGGACTTAAGTTAAACGACAACATATAATGGCATGTTTCAATGTAGCAGTACCACTTGAAGAGAGCTAATTGAACACAGTTTAATCTGTTAAATGTAATGGAAATTTTAATACTAATAATATTTCGGCAGATTAATAATAGATATAATCAATTAAAACAGAGGCAAAAAATGTAATAACCACAGCCAATGAAATAAAATCGGCAGAAATATTAAAATAAGAATAATTAAGAATTTATGGTAAGCTCGAAAATAATTATCATCTTGCAAATAAAAAAGCTCTGTTCATGAACATGAAAAATTACTATGAAGCCTTAGATCAAGATCCATTCAACGCTATACCTTTAACATTTCATATTAAAGATGGGATTAATGATCCATCATTTACTCAATTCAAATAAATTTTCGAAGATTTTTCTTAAAATCAGAGCTTAAAAAATGTTTGGATAATTAAACCAGGGGAGAACTCAAATCGAGGCAATGGCATTTAAGTTAGTAACAAACTTAATGAGATTATTTAAATTGTTTAATCATCAAACTTTGATCAATGTTACTCCACCTATATTATTCAAAAGTATATAGAAAAACCTCTGCTGATAAAAAAACGTAAATTTGATATTAGATGCTATGGGTTATTTACCTCTGTAAATGGAAATTAGAAGGGTTATTTTTATAATGATGGGTACATCAGAACAAGTTGTAAAGAGTATAATACAAATAACCTAGCCAATAAGTTTATTCATTTAACAAATGATGCTGTTCAAAAGAAATGTGATGACTATGGCAAATTCGAAAATGGAAATAAGGTAAACTTATTATAGATTTAATTGTGATTTAGATGTCATTCCGTGAATTTTAGAAGTATCTTGACTTGAACTATTAAGATTTAAGCATTGATTTTGAAAGAGACATATTCACCTAAATTAAAGTAATTAATTATTTTTTACTCTTTTATAGAAACTTATTCAAGATACTTATCGAGCAGTGTACACTAAAATAGATCCATTTAAACGATTACATGGCTTTGAGATATTTGGTTACGATTTCATGATAGATGAGGATTTCAAAATTTATCTGATTGAAGTGAATACAAATCCATGTTTAGAGACTTCGTGCCCCTTGCTAGCAAGAATCATTTATGAAATGGTTGATAATTCACTAAGAATAGGTTTTGATCCATTGTTTCTCAACTATCAATAGTAGCAGACATCTTACTCTTCCTAAAATGTGCATTCACATCTAACATCTCCTGATAATAAAAAAACTTCTTAAAAATCTAAATCGTCATTACTTCAAACAGACTTGAGTATACCTATAATTAAATATGAATTAGTATTTGATGAAAAACTGGACGGTACATTCTTGAAGAATCATGTATTTAGCAAGTATAAAAATTAAGAGATAATCATAATTGAAGAAGAAGATGATGAAAATTAAGGATAAGATGCTATTTAAATTGATGAATTATAATTTAAAGAGTGAATAATTAAATGTTAAATATGATGATCTATAATATGAATTTTAGATCATTATATTGTAAATTTTGAAGTGTATTTTTTAAATATAATATTAAAAAATTTTAGATTACAGAAAGAAATAAATTTTTAATTTTTCACCAAATGGGTATAAAAAAATTGAAAGAAAATGAAAAATAACTCCTAAATTTATTTATAATATTTTAATCTTAATAAATTTAAAGATAATCTTTGCGATAATTCTTAGGATTGGGGTTTGTTTATAAACTTAACTACGTCCTTTAATGATATCAAAAAGATACAGCTTTCTTATATAACGAAAATAGTTGTGAATAACTAAAGATCTAAATATGAAGCATTTGTTTAATTTGCTAAAGTATCACCTTACCATTATTAAGTTGAGTTAGTATAAAATCATTAAATTGATAAACCTCTGACAATTAAATAATTGACTTCATTAAAAAAAGTTTTTTGTTTAAGTGTTACTTCATATTCAAATTTATTATAAATTTAATATTAATGTTAGTTAATTATTGAATATTTAGAATTAAGCTGGTAACATTCAAAAGAAGATTTTTAATTTCTATTTATTCTACACTTAATTAGTTGAAGTTATCTTAATATCCTTTATTCTATTGTTTAAATTATTGCTTAATACAGTAACAAGTTTCAAGTTATGCTAATATGTTTTTGGATTATTATAAACTAATTGTTCTCACTCGAAATAATGCTTCTTTCATCATATTTAAACTATCTTCAGCAAAATTATTACTTCTTTCTATATCATTCATTAAATCTCACTTGCGCATTTTTTAATCCATATCATCTCTGGATAAATATTAAAATTTTTATATGCCTCACAAAGCAAAATTTGCAAAGAAATTAATTGCTCACTTCTTGAATTGAAATTCATAATTCTTTTATTAGTTACTTGTTATTCTTTATTATTAAAAATTTTTATTGTATTTTTATCTTTTCTCTTCTTAAAATAAATTTTAATTTATTTCTTTTGTAAACTTTTATAACTTTTTCTTTGGAAATTGCAATGTTCAATTTTGTATTGTTGATAGAACAAGTTTATATATTCTAAATTTATAAATCTGCTTATACTTCTAGGATACTATAATTAATTTTCAAGGTCTTTTTCTTTTAATTATATACTTTGTCTTTTAAGATACTTTCCTACTTTTAATTCTCAGTAGAGTAAAAAATAACCTATAACTTAATAATATTTAAAATTATCTAATATAAATTGAATTGCTTTCTAAAATTAAAGCTAATAATTCGAAAAATGTGCTAAAAAATAAAAAAGTATTAAAAATTAAATTTGATTTATTAACTTCCACATTTTCATACTTGAATAAATCAAAGTTTTTTATAACATTTTTGTTCTATAAACTACCTGGAATCTTTTTCATTTATGTCCGAGTTTGTCCACTTGATCTAAATAATTATTTTTAAGTTTAACAGTCTCTAGTATCATTCATTTCATCGACATAATTAATTCTTACATAATTTTCACATTTTTTAGTCATTGACAAAAGAGCAAGAATATAACTTAGTGAGTTGTAAATAAAATTAAATTAAGTATTTACCTCCAAAAGAGAAATTTATTAAATAAATTTACTATTCTCTAAGTTCTAAGTAAATCTATTTATATTTATATTGATCATTTTGTGAATGGAAAAATAATAACTTATCTAATCAATTACTGTGTTTTCACTTAATCAAATAAGTATGTTATTTTTAATATATTTTTAAATAGTTATTTAATTTCAATTTTATTTTAATTATTAATTCCCGCATTCTGATTAATTGTATTAAATGAAATTTATAAAATCTTAAAATTAATGATTAAATGCTGGTTATATTTTAATTAGGAATTAAATGAAGTCAACTGTCAGCTAAAACACTGCCGCAACAAAACAGCAACCTTCTCCAATAAATAGAATAATCTTTCACCCTCCAATGAAAAGTAACTTGCATGCAGTCAATCCATTTTTAAGATATTATAATGGCACCTCTGAAAATGGAACTAATTCAATTTAGGGTAGTGATTTAGAATCAATTAGAGGACCACCCTGCTTTAACCAGCAATAATAAAGTGATAAAGGCTATTCTGATGATGAAGAAGACATCAGTAAGTCCATTTCTTACATAATTATTTATTTAAATATAGCTGTTCCAGATGAGTATGACGATTTGACAGTACCTTCATAGGCTTAAATATCTCAATCAGATCAAGACATTTATGAATATTTTCATAAGTTACTTAATTATTATGAAGTTTAAGTGAGATTGAGAGGTAGTTCAGGAAATACCTATAGTTTTGCTAATTAAGATTCATAAATTGGAACATTCAAAAACTCTAACTTCAACTCCCAACTAGATTAATAATCATAAATTACAAAAAGTTTATGTCATAACACCAGGGCTGATGCCTAGAAGTTTCAATCAGCTAAAATTTCTTAGATATAAGAATACTTGAAAGAGTATGATTTAACTGAGTAAAAGTTTATGAAAATAGTTAACAACAACTCTCAGACATAAGAACTTGGAAATTCATACCAGAGCAATTAGTAAATAAAATAATAGCAATACATGACAGTTGATAGTGGGTCTACAGGCCAGTAAATAGTCCAGAGTGCATCTTCAAAAATAAGTTAGTAATATAATTTAGAAGATAGATACAATCTATGAACAGAAGAAGTTATCCCTGAAGAGGAAGATGGAGATACTTAGGAAAGTAGAAAAGACTCTACAACTTAATTTTATCCAGCCAGAGAAATACTCACAGAAAGATAAAGTAACATACTTTTGTTAATATTTATTAGTAGATCGAGCAACAAGTAAGTTTAAGTTTAAGATAGACTCTTAGTTATCTAGACACTTTTAAGAAAGCAGTTTAACTTCCAGAAAAATTCAGCCTTCAACATCCATATCTATTCATAATTCTCACAAAACTTATTTTAATATTAAGAAGAGGAGTCTAGATTCATATTAACATGCAAATAAAACAGAATGCTACCTTGGTCTTAATATTAAGGAAAAAACCTTTATTATGCAAAAAGTGTTTTACTAAACTTTAATTTAGTTACAAATTTAAGTAGAATCATGAAATTTTTTAAATAAAGTGAATTGTTTTAAATAATATAATTATATAAATAATAATTGAAAAAATGTCTGATCAGAAAACTCTGTGTCGTTCATTAATAATGTAAGTTACAATAAATATATTTAACATTTAATTTTTATAGGAGTTGAACCTGGTAAGACCAGTAGTGGGATTCATCAGAAGTTCAGTTGTAGTAGAAGACCAAGATGATAGAGATTTCACTAATGAAGATAGAACAAAATATGAAGGACAATACAGAGATGACAGGAAAAATTGTAAGATTTATCTATTTTATTTGTATTATTCATATTTGATTTATTATAAATTAATGTTGTAATTCACTTTATTTTATTTAAAAAACATCATGAATATTAAAATAAATTGAAAAAAATATCAATCATTTTGACTTTTTACAAATTTAGAATCAGCAAGCAATATTTAATTTTAAATTATTATAGCAGCTTTAATTAAATTCATTCTTATTTTATAAAGACTTTGAAAATTAAATAAGCTTAAAAATAAGACAAAAACTTATAAAAAAATAAGATTAGTCACAATTCATCCTAGTTTTTTAAACCATTATAGAGGAAGTCATTTTTAAAATATATTTAAATTGAAATAATTTCAAAAGAGTTACTATAGAATATCATCACAATTTTGTTTTAAAAGTAAGATTTTGGGAATAATTAGAAAGAAAATATATTCATTATTTCAGTTCATTGCTGTTAGTATTTGAAAAGCTATATATTAAAATAAATTTAAATATATCAATATTTTTGCATTTTTATTTATTCAGTTATTCTTTTTCTTCCGAATATCAAAATATATAAAAAATTCCATTAAAATATATTTTGCTAAAATTAATTGTTAATATTTTTGTTTTATCAATAATGATCTAAATGGAATATACTAAGATAATTCTAACCTATCTAGTTCTTAAAGATTATATATTAATACCAAGAAAGTCTCAATAAATAAAAACGAAGAGCAAAAATAAGTTAAACTTAAAAATTGCAAATAAATAAGCACAAAATGATAGAGCTTATAATATCCATGTTAAAGTTCTCCCCACAAAATATTGTCGCCAAATAGATTGATAAATGATTCGTAAAATTAATTTCAACAATTTTAAAATAAATTTTCCCCAAGATAATTAGAAGGTCATAGAAAACAAGTGGAAGAGTAAATAAAAATAAAACAGTAATAAATGAAGCAATTAGTACAGTAAGAAATTAAAAAATAATCAAATGAGAGAAGGTAAAGCATTAGTAATTAAAATAAGGACTTATCTATAATTGGTTAGTATGTTAGTAAGCGAGTATAATTAAAATGGGGAGACAGTTAAAATTAAATCAAAAAAGAAATCAAATAAAATTATGTTCATATCAATATACATGTGTTAAGATAAAACAGTCACTAATTTAAAATATGTTTGAGTAGATCCTTATTTAACTTTAATTAATTAATCAACTATCTAAAAATGGAATTTTTGTTTATTTCAACTTTTCTGATTTATTTCTATTTTAGCGCAGTGATCAAGTTGATGTTGTAGCTGATCTCTAAGTTTTTCATAAATTTTTCATAGATATCTTCAGGGTATCTTCAGGATATCTTCTTTGAAAAATAAAAAGTGTGGAGAGTGTGGAGTTTAGCATCTCTAATAACAGTGGAAATAGCATCAATATCATCAATATTCTCAAAATCAAGCATTATTAGGAGTCTGATTGAAATTCTAGAGAATTTCAAAATTTTACATCACTGATTTTTTCATCGTTTTCAACAACATTATCTTCATCATCATCTTCAATATTAGGTCTCACATCTATGAATTTAAGAAAAACAAGATGTTTTAGAAAAAATCTCAGACTCCTAATAATGCTTGATTTTGAGAATATTGATGATATTGATGCTATTTCCACTGTTATTAGAGATGCTAAACTCCACACTCTCCACAGTCTCCACACTTTTTATTTTTCAAGGAAGATATCCTGAAGATACCCTGAAGATATCTATGAAAAATTTATGAAAAACTTAGAGATCAGCTACAGCATCAACTTGATCACTGCGCTAAAATAGAAATAAATCAGAAAAGTTGAAAAAAACAAAAATTCCATTTTTAGATAGTTGATTAATTAATTAAAGTTAAATAAGGATCTACTCAAACATATTTCAAATTAGTGACTGTTTTATCTTAACACATGTATATTGATATGAACATAATTTTATTTGATCTCTTTTTTGATTTAATTTTAACTGTCTCCCCATTTTAATTATACTCGCTTAATAGTAAGCTAAAACAACAAAAACAAAATAACCACTCTCTCAACTAAAAACCATAAATATAAAATTTATAAAAGAATGCCTCAAGATCACCAAGACACATTTAACATTAATATCTAGACATAGGTACAAAAAATAATTAATCCCATAAAAATAGCATTAAAATGTCAAAATTTAACTTTGTAAATTTGAAATTGAATGAGTCACTTGAATAAAGCAAACTAGAAATTTTTTCTCCATTATCTATGTCTAGAGAATCGTCTGCAAGTTCAGCAAGAAAGAACAATTAAAATTCAAAACCAGTGTTTAATAATCAAACTCTCAAAGAAATAGAGAGTAGTTTCAGATACTTTGATGATAATAAAAGAAATAGCGAATCTTATCATAATATATCCAGAATTACTTTCGATAATTCCCTAACAACAAAAACTAATCATTATGATAAACATAAAACTGCAAAGTAAGATAATACTACTAATCAGACAAGCTAAAGAAATCTTACTCCTAGTAAAGAGAGATTATAATTGAAGTATATTTATATAATACTAATTTTTTATTTGTACTTAAGAATTTGAAAAGTTAGATATGCCTGTTTGGTTCAGATAAAAGTTATTAGAACAGCAAAAATGCAATATCCAGCTAACATTTAGAATTAAGCTTGTCAAACAATAAAAATGGCCACTCTAATGTGTTTTAAAATTAATTGAGGAAATAATCTCAAGGGCAATTTATAACCTAATATATATAAATATTTAAGCAAATTAAACAAGAAAAATATAATCATAATAGAAATTATAACCAATTTATAGTTAAATAGGAATATAAATTATTATAAAAAGTATCGATTATAAGGAGAAATCTTTTTAAAATTATTTTATATATTGATAAAATCTAAGAATCTTTAAGAAAATGTCTTTTATTAAAATTATTTGAAAGCTGTTTAAATTATTTATAATGTTAACTATAGTATATTGTATTCAATATATTTTACCAAAAGTAATCTTTGATAATAAATTATAATAATGTGGATTTGATTAGAAAATAAAATAAATATATCTTTCTTAAAGAAAGAATCAATTTAATAAACTCATTTAAATAAATATTTAAATAATTTTCAAATCATTAGCTATTAAATTATTGATAAAATATTTTAAAGAATATTACTATTAAATCTTGTTTTAATTTATCTTTATAACCATTTTATATTTAATATCTATTCGAACTACCTTTTTTATTCACGTTAAAATTATGATTAAAGATTTGAAAGTTTTTAATTAATTTTTTAGAAAAATCCATCTCTATAAAAAAATAATAATTTATCTTAAATTGAAATATTTTATTTTAAGAAAGAAATATATTTTATAACCATTGTAACAAATAGATTGATAATTAAAATAATTTTGGTTTTATAATTAAACAATTAAAGCAAAAATACAATAAAACTAAAACAAAAGTGAAATAAGTATGTCTTTAAATGTTTTATGAAAGATAATTAGTTTTTAATTTCATTCAAGTTTTATTATTCATAAATTTACTATCAGTTAAATACTGATTATTTCGACAACTAAATATTTGTTTAATTAAATTTAAGAAAGAGGATCTGTATCATAGCCTCTAAATTTTTATGAGATACATAACAACCAATTATTGAACTTCAATAAATCTTGAATAAAAATGTTTGTGCAAAATTATAATAATTCTTGTCAACTCTCTGGTTGTTATCTTTTTTAAATTATTATCAAAAACTACTATTATTTATCAATTTAATTATTTGTTAATATTTTATCTAAAACTTTTGAGATTAAAATAAGTAATTTATTGTAATTTTAATCTAAATGTATTCTAAAAGAAAAAACCATTCCAAATAATTACAAAGATTATTTTCTATATTAATTTTGTTAATTTTACAAAAATTATAAAGAAAAATAAAGGCAGTCTCTTAACTGTTTTATTTTGTCGTATGAGCAAATAAGTTTGACAAGGTTTTATAACAAAAATCTGAAATATAACATTTCAATTCAAGCTAATGAAAAATATTCAGTAAATTTATTTGCATTGTTAAATATTTATGAGTTAAAATGCCTTTTACTAAATATTATTAACTTTTATTTGCATTTTAGTTGCAAAACGCACAAAAAATTGCTTGAAATATATTTTTGAATAATATTTAAACACTCTAATAAGATTTTTTTGTAATATTTAAAGAATAATTAAATATTTAGAGCAAAAAAGCCAAAGAATTAATTTATAAATTTATATATTCTCATGAAATTAATTTAAAAAATGTTAAAATTGTTTTAATGATATTATTTTTAATGTTTTGAACTTAGATAAATATTAATGCTAGATTTACTAATTATTAATTAAATTGCATCTATATTAACAATATATGCAATGAAATATAGAAATCAAAACTATAACAAGCAATTATTATTATATCAAAATAAAAAAACATAAAAATATTATTCTGGTAAGCATTATCATGAATTCATTTATTTTTATAATAATTGTAACAAATTAATAGGAAATTAATATAAAAATTAAAAATAATCAAGAAATATAAATGTTAATATGAAACAATCGAAAAGCTCGCTTTTTATTGAACATGGAATAACTATATCTCATTATAAGATTAATATTAGAAATATAAAAATTATTCTAAAAAATTTTAAAGATATTAAGCATAAAGCACAGAATATGAAAGCTTATTTTGATTAAGCTACTATTATTAATTGTAAATACCTTGGTAATTTAAATATAATTCATATTAGTTAGCCAACGCCTAATAGCGATAGTTATAAACTTTTAAAAATACATTTATTGGATAATGTTATAAATAAGAGGATTGTTAAGGGTCAAAGATACTTTATATACCAAAAGAAGTGAGCTTGTTTGATATTAATTATACAATAAAGCAGTAAATATGGCTTGAACTAATTTGTTTTAAATTTTTACTAAAACTCCCTAGAGCTATTAATTAAATTAAAAATATTCTAAATTGGGACTAAATTATTATATACGAAAGCAAAAAGTGTATTATTTAATATTCAAAACAAGCATTTAGAATAATATGTATTAAAAATGAAATTAAAATATAAATAGATTATGATAGTATTGATATTAGATTTGCTTATCTTTCAAAGTATAAATTTAGTTCTACAGTATGGGCAGTCAGGATCTGATATTTTAGTTTTAATCCATTCATTAATGCACTTATTGTGGAAAAATAAATAATATAATAGAATACGTGCTTGCATTTAATACCCTATTTTTATTATTTACATTAACTTTTTTATTGTTTCATATGTTTTAGATTTTAATTTCTTTATTAGTTTAACAAAGAATTTGTTTATGTTAGCAATAATTCAATTAAATTATAATTATGGGATTAAGTCTGCCTAATTTCTTCCTCTGGCTGGAACTCTTCAAAACATATACTGCAACTCTTAGACCTCTCTTCATTCTTTATTTTATCATATCTTACTGTAGTTAGCTTAAGTTTTTTATATATTTTATGTAATCTACTAAATAATCATTAAATAAAATATAATAAAGTTCTATAATGCGCATCCGCCTCTTTAATCTTTCTTCTAATTCTTATTACCTTTACTCTTCATCCCTCTTAAAGCACATATAACCCTTTACTTTACAGAGCACTACTAGAGATATAGTAAAGAGTACTACTGAGAATATCAGTACAGCCAGAGCTATAATCATGATATTACCAAATTTAATATAATTATTCAAAAAAATATCTGTAAATTTTATAATATTAGTAATTTTGCAATAATATCTAGCTCTTCCTTGATTATATCACAAATGAAATTGTATTTTTAATTATCAGAAGAAGACCCTGAGAATCCTGAATTACAATCCACACAATTATCAGATGATGGCCCTAAACTTATTTAATTGCCTCCACACTTCTAGCATTATAAGAAATATATAAATCAAATTTATTATTGTATTGTATTATACTGGCCATCGTCTTTAGAAAGATATTAATTATACTAACAAAAGTGATACCCTTGAAACTTATCAAACTTCTAAGTCATCATCATTAATTTCTCTGTTCCCCCTGCTATTCTAATACTTCCAGTGTTAACTGTATCCGTGGGGTAGTTTATGTTAAAAATCTATGAAACATACTAATCTTTCGCTGATTTGTATTTATTCACTAACACCTCAATGTAGTGGAGGAGTAGTGATGTAGAATTAGTTGGAATTTTCAAAGAAGTATAGACTATGTAGTTTTACACTCCGTCGTTAGAAGAAATAATTTATAATTCAGCACCTAAGTATTCACCCAAACTCCCTTCCAATTTTGTAATTAGTTCCATAGATTAGCGTTAATAGATTAAAATCTGTCCTGAATTCTGCTTGAAAGTCATGCAACTTATTGCTATGATTGTGTAACTTACTTTTTATAAATTAATTATAATAATTACTTATTATTCAATTAGAAAGTTAATTGGTAGGTGAGGTAAAAACTCACTTAGGACTTTCTAATAGAGCATTTCTATTATACTAAGGCCTACCAAAGGTAGGTAGGGGGTTGCTGGGCGCAACGCATTAGGACCAGTCGGCGGGGTTCAATCTCTCAGCTACTACACTCCTAAGATTTCCCTGCATTAGATGCGTTTGTCTGGCTTGAGTTCAGCTTCCTAGGTAATAGGGAGCAGGATGAAGGTACGCTCTGCCTTCAAAAGTGAGAAAACGAAAACCATTGAAACCAACGATAAGGATTTTTCTCCCACACCGGGTTAGGGTGCTGAAGCTACAACAGTGAAAGGACAGGGATTATGTTTCCCAACAGCGGTAGGACCGGTAAGCGTTTTTCTCCACTACCTGTTATCCTAGTTGAATTCTACGAGCTCTGTTGTCAAGATTATACTGGCAACGTCTTTATTTTAGGAGGAGACTAGGTAATAGCGTAAGTGGTTTTTTCGGAGTTTTCTACTTCATGACTGCCACTTCACGGTATTGCCACATCAAGTCACTCAGGTACGTCTACGTCACGTCTAAGATTGATGTTTTGATTTTAGTATTAAACAGTGATATGTTAAATTTATTTGGTTTTATTCATTAAACAACATTTTATAATTACTCTAATATTAGTTGCACAGCCATCTATGGTTAAGTATTGCAAATAATCCTTATAACTATCATCGGCATTTAACTACTTATTCACCAAATAGTTAATGTTTTCTCTTTGCTAAATTGCATAAATGTGTTGAATATTGGATATTTTAATTGAATCAAATGCTATGATTTTCTCTTGAATGGATGACTACATTTTTACACTGCTTTGATCAAAGAGATAAATAGATAAAACCTATGGTCCAGAATCGGTTACTTAAAGCATCAAGAGTTTATCCTACATATATCCATCTATAACTATATCATTTGAGTTCGATGTACGTGTAGTTTATTCAGCTTGCGAATATTTTCCAGTGTCATTGGAGTATAAATATCTTGTGAATCTTTTGTTGTCGTTGTTCACGAAGGTTATTTCATTATCGTAGGTTCTTAGCTTAGTCAGAGGCCTGCTGTACTTGTAACTTATCTCAGCATCTACATTCTAATTTGCTGATATTATTTTGCTTAATTCACACTTATTCCTATAAAAATTATTAAATAAAAAATAAATTTAATACTATAGTTATTATATTTATTTATTTATTATTTATGAATTTTTATTTGAAAATAAAATGAATGTATTTATAGAATTAATAATGAAACTTATGAATTATTGTATTTAAAGTACTTTAAAGTTAAATGCGAATTATCCATTTAAAAATAAATAAATTTACCTTCTTTATCAAATTAATGATATAATAAAAATCTTTTCTTATTACTAATATATATTTCAAGCAGAGTTTAATTATTTTTAATTAAATATTAAACAATTATTTAATTTAATATTAAACATATAAATAGTTTATTAATTTGGTTGATTGCATGAGTCCCATATAACCATCGTCACAACTTACAATCATATGCGTGCTGATACTTATATTGCAATTTTAATTTGAGGTTGTTAAATTGTCAAAGCGAGAAGCCAATATTGTAAATTATTGTTAGCAATCTGCCAAGGAAAAGAATAGCAAAAATGTATATATAAATTATATTATTTCTCCAACTTTAATCAATGATTTCATTTTAATAATTAATTAATATTATTTATTAAATTTTAGATTGATTCATTCATAATTAAATGTATAAGTCTAAGAGAAAGATAATTGTTTAATGAAATTAAAATGTTTGTATGTATGTGTAAATGATTAGAATGCTTTTTGGTAAGTTATATTTTTTTTAAAAATTTGAATTTAAAATGCTATTTAGTGATCATTTTTCATCAGTTTGTTCTCTAATAATAATTTAAATAAGATTATTGAATGTCTTACGATTAATCAGGGAACCAAGAGTTGTCCTAGCTGTTTATCATTTCCATGATGTAGGATTCTGTTCCAGTGTAATCTAGTTATGGCTTCTGCTTCAAATATGTCAAGTAGTAGATATAGTGCCACTCATTCACTAAAATTAAATTATAGTTAGTACATTTTAATAGTATTAATTATTATTGTGCTTCATCTATAAAGTTAATTAGGAAACTATTGATATCTACCTCAACATGATATCTGAATGAGTTCTTGCTCTTCTCTTTCTTTTCAATGTCTTCTCTTGACATTCCACAAATGAAGCATTTATTAGCAAGATCATCTGCAATGTACTTCTGCTTTTCCCTCAGATTTGAGAAGGTGTCAATAATAATACCAGATATAATCTGAATAATCAGGATCAAAATGATGAAGTTGAATATCTGATCAAAGAGCACTCTGCCGTAGTTGATGTAGTTATACTCACTCTTCTGCTTGGGCAGAGTTACATCGCTGGCTACTTGAAGTTCACCCTTAGGTTCTTCCTTGTTGTAGGGAGATGTCATGTATCCACCGATTCCTGCACCAGCTTTGAAGGTTTAATCCAGTACAACCACAAAGCATTACACCAAAGAGCCTGTGCAGTTGTAGTCAGGGAAGTACTCATAGAAACAAATCATTATGTTAAGTAATATATATATATATATTAATATGATAGAAGAACCCAAATGCAACAAGTGAAAATACATATTCAATAACAAAGAACAAAAGTATAGTAAGTATAATTTGCTCTTTAGGTTCCCAAATAGCCATCAGCAAATCCTTAAGAAGTGGAGATCTGATGATAATATCTGATAAGTGAAATGCAATAAAGAATGGATGTATAGTGATAGCAAGCAAAGCGAAAACAATATATAACATATAGTACAGGAAATTGAAGTCCTGGAATAGTGATCCAATAATAAATAAAAATACAAATAATTTTCATGCCTTTCGCAAATTTCTCCTGAGTGGTATCTCCTAATCTTAAAACTAAGCCAGACTTCTTCTTTCCATTAGATTTTGAGTAGTTTTGAATCTTTTTGTGAAGTCTTAGTTAATCCTAGTAATCTTGTTTGAACGTGACCATGATGACCCTCTTCATAATAACAAACACGAAAATGAAAGATGCAAAGCCAACCATAATCCACACTAATGTGATTGTAATTTTTTGTAAGTCTGCCATGTATTTTACTTCTTAAAATTCTGCTAAGTATCCTTTTGTGTCATAAGTTGACAGAATGAACAAATGCAAGCCAATTAGGTAGTAGAAAGCAGAATCTTTGAAGAAATCATTATGCTTTGCTATTACTCCCAAAAATCTCACTTTCTTATAGAGTTAGTTCTCCATGTACACAGACTCACTTTGCATTTCAAGGATGAAATCTTCCTGGAGATTAATAATAAAATGTTTTTTATTAAGATTCATAAGACTTTCTACCTTAGATTTTTGACTAGTTCTATCAGCATCATATTTCAGTTTATCAGTGAGATAGTTTGACTTATATTGACATACTGGTAATTTTGGGAAGAATAAAGTCTGAAGTTAGTCATCTTTCTACACTTCAATCAAAGCTAAAAATTTATGATATATAAGTAGTGGATATTTTAGAAATATTTTTATTCTTAAAAATTTCAAATAAAAAATATTATTACAATAATTTTCATAGAAACAAATCAATTTACAATATAATATAAATAGGATAAATCTAAATACTATAAATCGATCTTTTTTAAGTTTAATTAAGAATTATTTTTTTCTTAAATAAAATATAATCTATATAGAAACATATACATTTATGGATATAAATACTCATAATGATACCAGAGAAAAAGTCTAATGCTTTCTACTTGAGTTGCTATTTATGTCTCAATATCTTTCTAGATCTGCAGAATTTGAATGACATCGATAAATCTTTGAGGAACTTGTAAGCTGATCTAATATAGTTAACAGCTGAGCTCAAAAGTATCACATCCGCAAATTTAAACTTATCTTTCTTTAACATCTTGTCATCTATTGAGGTAAACATATAAATTGTTGGATATTTCACTTACTCATATTGTAGGATTGGTAAATTATTTCTCTTATAATTTGAGCACTGATTGCTACCTCGATAATTATCCAATAGTCTCCAAGAGGTTTCACTGACTTGATTTTACGATTGTCAACTACCTCAGTATTGAAAATAGATTCTGGAGATTTATTTATCTAAAAGATTCTTAATTAAAGCACAAATTTACATTAAAGAATAAGTCATTTCCGTATTGTATGTTGTTTACAATCATCATTAAAGAGAAATGACAGTACTATATAATAGTAAATATATATAAATTAAATCATCAACTTGTAGTGATTCTTGATTGTTTTCTCTAAGTCCTCTAATGTAATGAATTGCTAAATCCTGAATATATTCTCTTCCTTTGATTTTCCATCAAGCAATTCAATTATGATAAACAATAACTAAAGCATAAAAACTTAAGATAAACTTATAATCTTACATTTGCTTTTACTTTCTGCAGTCTGAAGTCAAATAAATTGGCAGCGTAGATTTTATCCCAAAATTAGTAATGCAAGTTACTAGTGGGTTTAATGCAAATAAAATGTAAATTAAGAATCATTTTTCCTATTTCTAAAAACTGGGAATCTAAAAGTTGCCTCTGATTTTCTTCACATGGTTAAATTCTAAAACAAACCATAGAAAACACAATATTTAATAAGAAAGAAATGAATTAATTTATGGACCTTATATCATTTCGAGTATTGTAGCTAGACAATAATTGAGTCCTTCAAATAAGCAATTAAAAGTCTTTCTAATTTTATCTAATAATTTGGGGTCATTTTATATTCTTTCAATTTGTTCTACAGTTAATTCTATGCCTATCTCATTAATCATAAAGCTAAATATAATTTATTAGAGGAAAAGACATTAATGAATTAATTATAATTATTTCAAAACATAAAATAAATATGAAATTATTGCTCTATAAGTAAAGTAATTTCAATAATTTTATATAAAAATTAAAGCTTGTTATTCGATAACTCATCATAAATTTACCTAAAAAAAAATAAAATATTTAGATATTTATAATATATATTTTATTTGGCTTTCTAAACTTGCTTAATTAATGATTAATCCTTAACATTTTCTTAAAATATAACAATCTTAATTAAATTATTTTTAAATAACTTGACTTAATTATTTTTTAACTTTATACTTCAATGTAATGAAGCTTGTCATTATCTTCTCAAGAAGTCTAAGTAGCAGTTGAATCAAGTTAACTGAATGATTGGAATTTGTTTGTAAGGAGAGATATCTTTGATGATTTTAATAAATAAATATTATATATAATTTCAAAGATTTTTATGGTGGCCTTCGCACAATTGTTTCATAAACAGAATAGCATTTAATACCCCCATACTTTGCTAATATAAGCTCCTTATCATTTTCATTAATTAAAAAGTGATTTATTTAATAGCTAGAAGTGTTTTGGTGTTTCTTTACATTTTTATAAGGAAATATTGAATATAAAAAACCAAATTTCTAAGATATTTATCCTCTAATATGTTTAGTATTGTCCAAAGAGAAACTCAAGGAAATTTTGATTACTGTTTCGAAATAGAGTTCAACTAACTTCGTGACAGTTAAGATTTATCAAAATTCGAAAAATTTGTAAAGTAATAAATTAATTAACTTAAATGCCATATATTATTTATATTTCAAGCAGGATGCCCGAACTGGCCTCCATAACAAAGGTTAATCAACCACCCTAGGGGAGGGTTGACTGATCGGTGTCAAAAGTCATTAGAATGAAGTAAAATCTAATTAAACAATATGGCTGGCTTAAGGCCCAGTAATAATTTCCATAAATCTTTAATTAATAATGATAATTTTTTATTTCCTAAATTATGCATCAATATATATACTAAGTTTAATTAAGTTTTATTAAATTTGTTAGAACAAAGTAGTCTGTCTTGAATTTTTTTTATGTTTGTATTTTCTGTTCTTATAATATATTTTTAATGTCGCTTAAGAATTTTGCCATTTTTTTATTATTATCCTCATTGCCACAGTATTCATATAATTATCTGATTTTAGTGTATTTTCTCTAGAATGATTGTGCTGGAGTAAGGAGAGAGCTTTACTTATCAGTTCTATAGAGACATAAATATCAATGTACACTTACCTAAGAAATTTGGAATTGATAAGATATATTTAGGAACTCCTTAATAATCTATATGTCCTCCCCTAATTTCAAATCATTAATTGCTCAAATCCCATGAATTTGCTGTGACATAACTATTTATGTCATGTATTAATTTTTAAGAGTTTCCAAGACTCACATAAGAATTCTTATTAGAGAGGTCATAAGCATCAATATAAATCCCAAGATAATAATAAATGACTTTTCTTCATAGACATAAATAAATATGTTAAGGGCAGCCTATTTTTAGATAATTATATACATTTACACAAAAGAATGTCTAATAGTAGTTTAAAATAATTGTTTCTTGAGAAAATAAAGACATCTTTAAAAACATCATACTTTTTATCATATACATAGTAAATGAAAGACAATTACTTGGGTTAAGATATAAATATATATGTGAGTATTTGGGAGATTATATAATATCCAGAGTCCCATCTTGTGCAATGTTAATTTATGTTCAAAATATTTCCTAAAATACGTACGAATTACATTTACGTTCATGCTATTTAATAACTATTAACTAAAGCTTATTATTTAATAAATGTATATAATTAATTTTTATTAATTATGTATATTAACTTAAATATAATTATTGATTAGTTTAATTTAATTTTTTATTCATTAATATTAAAAAGTAAAAATAGGCCTTAATCAAATTGTTTTTATGATATAATCTTATTCTAAGTTATATTGATATAATAGTACTAACACGAATAACTAAAAATTAATCGTGTACAATATAAAAAGAGAAAAAAAATTTATGCAAACTTATTAAGAGCCGCCTAAATTTTTGCTTGGCATCGACTAATTTTAATAATTATTCCTTTTCATATATTAACTGGTGTTGTTTGACATTTTTTTGGCGTCAACTGAAATATTAATCAAAATTTTTGTGTTGAAATAAATATAAATAGTCAAAAATAATAATTTAAACCTTAAAAAAATGAGGAAAGACTTTATTCACTTTCTTTTAGACATAAATCTCTTGATAAAATATTTTTTAAATTTATGTAATATCCTAATTTCAAAGAAATTATATAAAATAAAGAAAAAATGAGAGTATTATTTATTAATAATATATGTTGTGAGCGGTGAGAACGACAAAAAAACACTAATGCTAAGAAATTTGTGGAGATGGAAAAAACATGAAAAATTTCAAAAACACATATTGAGACCTCTCATTCAGTCGTTTAAGAAAAAACAGCTTCTGGTACAACTTCTGGGTCGATGTAATCTGGAGTTCCACAAAAAAAAGTAGGGTAGATAAATATTTCTAAAAATCCTAATGCCATCTTTAAAAAATTATAGCCCCTATTTAATACACATATATTAGTAATAAATAATACTGATTATATAATAGAGATTTCTAATTAAATTTTGATCTCTAATTTTAATTTACCTTTCTAGTTATTATCTATCTCTCTTCCAAAGAAAAAATGATAAGAATCAAGAATAATAGATAAAATATAGTTAATTAATCAGCTTGGAACAAGTAATAATTTTATAATGCCTAAAACCCACTATGAAGGACAGTTGTTTAATTAAGAATACACATCAGTTGACATTTAGAATTCACATCAGTTGAACATGAATTAAACTAAAGTCAAGAGTTAGTCTCATTATTTAGTAAAGAAAAATTGGCATGATAAAAAATCACAAATTTCAATAAGTAATGCTTCAACGAATTTTTACTTTGCTCCTACCATTTTATTATTAGAAAGAATCTAGATTATTATTAATTTAAATGTAAATTTATTAATTTTATCATTTTACAAATTATCTTCAATATTAATAATTATACTAATCACTCTTGTTTAAAATTTGTGCTGTTAGTTATTTTAGTAGAAAATGTCTCTATTGGCTGACTATTTATGATTTATGCTCCTTGAGATAGAGAAAAAAGTCAGATGTCTAATTTCTTATAACGTATACAATTTTTTAAGTATTATTATCAATTTCTAATAAAAATAATATTAAATAATATTTTTAATTGCAATTTAGTACTAAACCTCTTGTGAATTGTTATTTAATCTATAATTATTATTTTTCAACAACAAGAAAAAATCAAATGAACTTAATAAATAAACTCTAATAGATAAGTCGTTTTATAATATAAATATATTAAGCTATGAAAACCTTAATAAAACCCAAAAAATGAATTTTGAACAAAATCTTAGTAAATCAAACTTTTATTGTAATAAAATAATTAAGTAATGAAAATCATTTTATAAAGTGGAAAACCTAACTTTTTTAAGGATAATTGTTTATATGTCTTAGCCTTTCTTTTTATTCTTTAGTTTTTTTATCAAAGTTTTTATTGATTCGTTGCCTATTGTTGTATATTCTTGTAGTTAGTTTTAGGCTCTTCCGAAAATTTCCAACTACTTGACATGAGATACATAGTTTCATTAGAATTATAGTGCTACTAATCCGGCTTTATAGATCCTTATGTTACTGGTTAGACAATTATATTTGGAGCGTTTTGATATTTTGAGTCAATCGTAGAATATTAAATGAACCTTTCTTTCTAGCTTCTAAACAATATTCAGTAAAGTGTCTGAGATAATATTAAATATTATTTCTTAAAGTCCATCCTTTTTCACTTCTGCCCAAGTTAATATTTCTATTCTTTCGTAGTTATGATCTTCTAGATACTTTAAGGTCCTTCCAGTTTTTTGTTGTTGTTATCTACATAAAATACCCATCTTATTGTAATTCCTCAATAGGAAAGCTATTCTTTATTTGATCATCCTTTAGAGTGTTTTAATCAGGATTTAAAGCTATACTCTCCCAAAGTGTCAGTATAATGAAATCAAATCTATTTCCAATAAAACCTTCTATCTTGTTTTCTAAAACTTGATTTCATAATGCTTTATCTAGTATATCTACTTGATATTAAATTGCTGTTTTTTTAGTTTATCTCAGTCCTCATTCAATAATCTTATTTTTATTACCATAATATTGAGAGTCCAATTTTTAATTTCTTATTCAGTTTTTACAAATTTAAAGTGTATTTAGAAATTTATCTCTTGTGGCAAACTTTATTAAATCAAAAGAATAGTGATTATTTAAATATATTCTTTCTCAATAAATTCTTCAAAATTACTTTTTTTCTCTTAATTTTATTTCTCATTAACTTTCTAATATTAATCTAGTATATTAAAAATAGGGAAATTGTAAAAATAAAATTCAAATTCAAATTATACTAATATAATCAGCCTAAAATCTGCATGAGGTTTAAATAGAATTTGATAAAGTATCCAAAAATGTCTCTATTAAATGGCCGTTACTATGCACCAACTTCAACAAAAAGTTGGAAAGTTCGAATCCTGCATTGGAAATTCTTTTATTTTTGTTTTAAAATAAATCCAAAATAATATTGGAACTAAAAATAAAAGAATTTCCAATGCAGGATTCGAACTTTCCAACTTTTTGTTGAAGTTGGTGCATAGTAACGGCCATTTAATAGAGACATTTTTGGATACTTTATCAAATTCTATTTAAACCTCATGCAGATTTTAGGCTGATTATATTAGTATAATTTGAATTTGAATTTTATTTTTACAATTTCCCTATTTTTAATATACTAGATTAATATTAGAAATTTTTTATCATTTAATCTTTAAAGGGAACGTATAATTATTCCATATTTTCGAGTTTAGCAAGCAATTATGAATTCTCTGATTTTAGATATAAATATTTTAAGAGTATTATAATTTTAAATCAACATTTTATCTTTTTTTTGTTTGTAGCTCTATTCTAAGATTATCTATTTCATTCTATAGATCAGCATTTTATCGTTTATTAAGCAGTTTACTTTGATTCCAAATTACTTTTTTTAATATTTATAATATTTTTTAGATCTTTTCATATTTACGTTTCTGTTATTTATATATTCGTTGGTTATCTTGTGATAGTTCTCCATACTCTAAACTTGTTAATTATTTGATTTTAAAGATACTGTTTATAGTCTTAGAAATTATATTATTAAATGAACACTCTAAATTATTTATTTGCTCTTGTAATATTTCCAAGTTTTTATTTAATTTTTTGATAATAATCACTTAATTTAATGTAGCTACATTGTCTTGTAGTTTTACTTTCTTAGTTTTAGGGACTTAGTTTAATCATAATAAATGTTATTAATAACTTAATAAGTTGAACTTTAACAGTATGACTTCTGGTACTAATTTTATTGGGGAAAAGTGATATTTATATTTTACAAGCATTAATTATAAGCCCGTTGCTAATAAATTTAGTTATTTTGTTTATTAATGAAATTAGTGTAAGCCTTAATTTAATAAAAAAGTAATTCCAAGAATTCTGGTTGCTAGTTGCATACTATTAATTGGTGTTAGATCTTTATAACTAGCTATTTTAATTATGGTTCAGGATAATAATTGGAGTAGCAACATATTACGAGATGGGATTCTTGATGTGCTTAAAGATTTAAAAAATTTCTCATTGTTTGTACATTCAAAACCCCAAAACCCATTAGTGAGGTTTATAAGTGCTTTTAATAGTAGAGTAAAGTTGGGGTTTTATTAGGGTTAGTAGAGAAAAGACAGGTTTAATGAGACTTTAATGTGTATTTAATGAGTATTAGTTTAATTATATCACACGAATTTTACTTGCTTGTCTTTGTTGTATCTCTTGAATTTCGCTTTCTTTAGTGGTTCGAGCATATCGTCTAAGGATTGTCTTGGATATGCTGGAGCTCTTATTATTATCTTCTCTACAACCTTCTTTATTTCTTAGCATACATCATCTTGTTTTATGTGCTTCTCAGTTAGATTTATTGATTATTTTTCATATTTTGTATTAATTTAAGTCATGCTTTCCATATCGCAATCTAATAATATTGCAGCTACTGCTTAAACATCCCACTAAATAGAGCCATTAGTCCTTTTCTTTCTGATGGGAAGTAACCTGGAATACCAAGAACCTTTGCTTAGGTTACAATCTCTTATCTTAAGGCTCTATTAAAATCAATTACGACTATTTCTAAAGGGCAAATGTTTAGCATAACATTTTCAGGCTTCAAATCTCTATGAACGTATCCAAGCTCGTGAAGTTCCTAAACACCCTTTATCATATTAGATAGAATATAATTCAAGTCATCTGGGTATCTGTTTTAATATAGATAATCCCGAAGAGTCATTTCAAATTTTTTTAGCCTTAGTATGATGAAACCAAACCCTAAAATAACTCCAAATACTGCTCGTTTTTAAGGAGATAGTTGAAAGGATATACCTTGTTGGAAAAGTCTTCAACCACTATGAGTTTTGCTTTAGCAGGTACGTTTATATGTAAGTAATTTTCAATACAACTGCTAAGGTCTACTGTATTTAGTGCAGGAATATACATGGCTCTTTCTTAAAAGCATGCTAAAAAGACATTACCAGCAGGTTGATTCATTAATTCTATTCGCTTCTGCCTCTTGAGCTTCTCCTGTTGTTCTTTTTTAAGTCTCAAGATTATTAGATTTTCTTTTAGCTGGCACTATAATTTCTAAGTCTCTTTATCTTAAAACAAGAACTCACTTAGGTGATGCTTCTGCATGTGCTTCTTAACTTTAGCTGAGTGAATATAAGACTTCTCACAAGTCGTGCACTAGTACCTGCCATCGACCTTATCATGCTTAAAATACACCTTAGCTTTCCCAGGGTGAACCTCTTTCATATGTCTCTTCAAACTGGAATCAGTAGAGAAAAAACTTTAGCAGTCTTAGCATTCAAAAGTTTTAATCTTTTAATACTGAAGCTGTTCATTTTCTTCCTCAACATCTATTATTAATGTTTATACTTCTCTCTCAGCTTTCTGTTTCATGTTTTAAACCTATATAATAAAAACCTGTACTTCAAATTCAAGAGCTCTTAGCTCTGCCTCCCTCTCAATATATATAACTCTTTTTTCTTGGTTGAACCAAAGTTAAGCATTGATTGGCCTGCTCCTTAAAGTGCCGCTCTACAATTTAAATTGACCGCCATATTTAAATTCAAATTTAAATTTCTATTATAAAGCTCTTAAAACCTCTATAGCTATAGCTGAACTATATAGGAGTTGCTACAGCATTAATGATGGTTTGATCTCAGCTCTAAGACTTCATATTTATACTAAGTTTACAACTAAAAATATTCTAATTCCATACTTAATATTTTTAATATTGGTATCAACTTCGAAAAAATTTAAGTTAACACTGGTACCATTAGGTTTTGAACCGTTTTGGAATTTTCCCATTAAAACCTCATTAAATTAAAACTAGGTACTAATTAAGTTTTGGTACTATTAAATTAGAACCAATTAAACTTAAACAGATTTAGTACCAGTGCTAATTAAATTTAAACAAATTAAGTATTAATTTAATGGAACTAAATTGATAAAAATGGAGCTCCATCTCTGAAGTTTGTTGCAGCTTCTGCGAACTTTCTAAACGTATCTTTGCAGGGTTGACCTCCTATAAGATGTCCATATTTAATAGTAAGTTATTAAACAATAGGATCCAGAAGTATATAAATTATAAATTGAAATTCATTAATAGGAAGAGGAACAAAGATGGAATCACTCAATGAACAAATGAAAAGAGTCGAGGCTTAAGAAATCAAAACCCCAAAATCCCTTAGTGAGGTTTATAAGTGCTTTGATTTTTAGGGCATATTTGGGATATTATTGGGGTTAGTTGAGAAAACGCAGGTTTTATATGAATTTTATGTATAATCAATAAATATTAGGTGATTAAATTCAAACGAATTTAATTTGCTTGTTTTTGTTATACCTCTGGAATCTTGCTTTCCTTAGTGGCACAAAGTATGTCATCTAATGTTTACCTTATATAGGAGGGAGCACTGATTATTATCATCTCAACTATCTTTTTAATTTCCTTGCATACATTCTCTTACTTGATATGCTTCTAAGCTTAACTGGTTGATTATTTATCAAACTTTGTACCAAAGTAAGCCATACTTTTCATATCACTCTCTAATATAATAGATCAGATTGCCCATACATCCCATTAAACAGTGTCATTAGTCCATTTCTCTCTGATTGGGAAGTATCCAGATGTCCCAAGAACTTTTGCTAAGGTTACTATCTCTTATCTTAATGCTCAATTGAAATCTATAACCACTACTTCTAAAGGGCAAAGGTTTATCATTATATTTCAGGCTTCAAATCTCTATGATCA
Source organism: Oxytricha trifallax (assembly GCA_000711775.1). NCBI lineage: Eukaryota > Ciliophora > Spirotrichea > Sporadotrichida > Oxytrichidae > Oxytricha > Oxytricha trifallax. Next base: position 37,036 of record ARYC01004712.1, read on the forward strand.
TTGCCAAGGTTATTTAACTCCTTCATACCCTATATCTTATCTGATAGTATATCATTCAAATCATCTGGGTATCTGTTATGATTAAGATAATCTCTCAGAGTCATTTCATATTTCTTAAGCCTTATGACGATATAACCGTAGCTTAATATAACATTATTTAGCATAAACAAGTTCTTACAATCTCTTCTCTAAGCCTCTCAAAGAATCATTTATTCGTTCGCAAACTCATTCTGGTATAGCTCATTATTAAGTAGATAGCTGTAAAGATACACCTTGTATGCTCAATCATTAAATACAATGAGTTTTGGTTTTGCAGGCACACTAATTTGCAAAACGTTATCAATACAGTTGCTAATGTTTATTGCATTTAATGCAGGTATGTTCATAGCTTTTGCTTAATAGAATGCTAAAATAGTGTAACCTACTGGTTGATTCATTAATTCATACATTTTCTATCTCTTGAGTCTCTCCTGCTACTCTCTTCATGACTCAATAGTATGAGACTTTTTCTTGGCAGGTATAAATTTTTAAGTTTCTTTATCTTGAATCAAGAACTCACTTAGGTGATGCTTTTGCATGTGTTTCTTCGCTTTTGCTGAATGGGTATAGGACTTCATACAAGTTGTGCATTAATACCTGCCATCTACTTTATCGTGCTTGAAATATATCTTAGCTCTCCCAGAGTGTATCTCTTTGATGTGCCTCTTCAAGCTAGACTCAGTTGAGAAGAAATTTTAGCAGTCCTCACATTATAATATTTTAATTTTTTCTTTTGTCTGCTGTTCCATCTCTTCCTCGACCAATTCAACTTATGTCTAAACTCCCATCTCTACACACTTTTTGTTTTAAACTAAAATTTTTAAGACATCAGCTTCAAACTCTAGAGCCCTTGGCTAAACCTCCTTTTCAATATAAATTACTTCTGGTTTCTAGAAGGAGACAAGTTAAGCAATGAATAACCTGCTCCAAGAGAAACTGCTTTGCGATTTAAGCTAGCCGCCATGTTTAATTTCAAATTTAAATTTCTATTATATAGCTCTAATAACCTCAATAATTATAGTTACTCTGAATAGTAGCTCCCATAGCAACAATAATGGTTGATTTTGAAATGTTAGAAATCATATTCATACTAAGTTTATAACTAAAAATATTCTAATTTCTTGCTTAATATTTTTAACATTGGTACCAACTTCGAAAAAATTTAGGTTAACACTGGTACCATTAGGTTTTGAACCGTTTTGGAATTTTTCCATTAAAACCTCATTAAATTAAAACTTGGTACTAATTAAGTTTTGGTACTATTAAATTAGAACCAATTAAACTTAAACAGATTTAGTACCTTTACTAATTAAATTTAAACAAATTTAGTACTAATATAATGGAACTAAATTGATAAAAATGGATCTCAATCTCTGCAGTTTGTTACAGCTTCTGCAAACTTTCTCCACGTATCTTTGCAGGGTTGACCTCCTATAAGATGCCCATATTAATAGTAAGTTATTAAACAATAGGATCCAGAAGTCTATAAATTATAAATTGAAATTCATCAATAGGAAGAGGAACAAAGATGGAATCACTCAATGAACAAATGAAAAGAGTTGAGGATAAAGAAATGATCTCAAGATTCAGAAGTAAGGAAGATCTCTATCGATACCTTATTTTACAAGGTAAGATAACTTGATGACGATTAAAAAATTATAAAGTTGGTTTGTTCCTTCCAAAGATGGAAGGTACTAAAATCTCATTCTTAAATGCAATATTCTGCGAGGATTAGAAAGCTTTTAAAAATAAAAAGATTCAACTAATAGAAATTCCCGATAACTCTGAGATTTCAGTCACTAATCTTTATGAGGATGCCATGTAAGATGAGGAAATGGTAGTTTACCTTCCTACAAAAAACAACTCTCTATTAAACTACCAAAGATGAACTTCTTTTTTGGTGTTCTTGGTACAATAAAAGAGGAGTATCTCAGAGATATAATTAAAGAAGCTCATAAGAAACGATATTTTATCTCTCCTGAAGACAAGAAGAAGTAAGACATTCTAAAAAGCTCATCTTGACTAATGGAACTTAAGAAGCATTCTAAACATTCAGTAAGCTTTGATATATCACTTTGAGGAAGATCTGGCAATGGAATATATCTTATAAAAGAGCTTGCTAAGGAACATAGAGATAGAAAATAGCAGACGGTTCATTAAGTAAGCAAGAGACTTTATAAGGATGTTTAATAGCTAGAAGAAATAAACAAAGATTTGAGTAAGAGAAGAGAAAAGGGCCTGAAAAACCTAAAGAGAAGTTAAGACAGAGAAGCATAATCTAATTATAATAATCGTTCGTTGCTATAATAAACTGGTCTGCAACAAGTTCATAAATCAATGAGAGGCATTATAAAATTTACCATAACTTTTTAGGTCGACGGAGAGAAAATTCTTGAATTATTCTAATTATGATCTTCGTTCTTTGTTTTAATTAACTGCTCTATGAAGAAATGGGGCGGTGATCGATGTCCAAATTTCTATCAAAATAATTTTTGACTATTGTGCACATCAATTGCATTAAGTTCGTATGTCAATGAGAGGCATTCAAAACCCCAAAACCCCTTAATGAGGTTTATAAGTGCTTTGATTTGTAGGGAATTTGTTAGGGGTTGGGGTTATTAATAAAATGCGAAACAAAAATAGCAAGCTTTTGGGTATATTTATGATGAAGAGTACATAGATTTAGTGTTTAAACTGCGCTATGGATGTGATATATACAGTGAATAAATCAAACCAGTATTAAACTATAAGTCTATTGCACTGCTCTTAAAGCGAAGTCCATAAACTATTCGATCCCACTGTCTTATAACAGTATAACTAAAGCTATAATAGCTGAATTCTATGCCTAAGAGGAAGTCAAAGTTTCTATAAAAGCATATTGATTATTTTATTAATGAGAGAACTTTGAAGTATTGGGCTCACTTCTCTTTAGACCAACGAGCTACTATGTTTCATCGCCAATTCCCTGAGTTGAAGATCTCTGCTCAGTCTATAGCTAACATCTATAAACAAAATGGTATCTCTTACAAAGGTGTGAATCGTATCAAGACAGTAATTGATTTCACTCTGCCATTTTACAACAACAACTTAAATTATATTTATAATTAAATGCAGAGAGCCTAATAGAATAATATTAAGTTTATACATGCTGACGAGGCTGTGTTTACCTTCAACACTTTCATCTAGAAGTCTTGGTATAAGAGGCAAAGGAATAAAGAAGTATATGACTAGAAAGTCAAGGTATAAACGATGGCAATTCTTGGAGGAATTAGCCAGGATACTGGTTTAGAAACCTATGTTATTCATCCTCGCTCAATTAAGACAGAGCAATATATTAAGTTCTTAGAACAGTTGAGAGAGAATACCATGAATAAGAGATTATACTGTTTGTTGATAATCTTTCTGTTCATAAGACTAAAGAAACAATGAGAGTTATGAACAACTTAGAATAACGCCAGTGTTCAACGTACCTTACAGTCCATAGTTTAATGGAATTGAGTTCTACCGGGGTATATTAAAAGGCCATTACAAGAAACTGCTGCTCTACCACTTGATGCATGGCCTACCTATCGATACAGTTGACTTTATTAAAAGCTCAGCGAAGAGAGTAGATAATTAATTGGCTTAAAAGTGTGCTAAAGAAGGGAGAGTGAATGTATATAAATAAGTTTTGTAGTTAAGTTTATGAATATATAAGTCACATTTAAAATTCTTTAGCGGGAGCTGGCTTCTCTTTCTTCTCTTCTACTTCTTGCTTCCTTCCTCCTAAGTTTCTTCTCTTGCTGCCAGCTCCAGCATCTATGTTCATTGACTCTGGAGGCTAAATATTTGAATAAAGTCTCTTGCTAACTTCATACTTTGTCTGCGACTTTCGCTCTGTGAAGCTTGCTCTATTCATTCATCAAGAAGATGCCAGTACCAGAGTTTTCTAAAGATTTAAACTACTAATCTTACTTGAAATATATGGGTGATTCTGCAGCTCTGATAGCCAGCTCTCACTTATCTTGATCCCTTGTTTATCTTTATCTTCTGAAGAGATGCTGTACCTTTTCTTATGAGATTCTTGAATAATTTCTTTCAAGTAATCACCTTTAATTGTTGCAAGTATGCCAAAGAAATAGTTTCTTTCAGGTAGTTTATTTGACAACTGCTTCTTGTAGGCAGGTACTGCGAAACCTCTGGGTCATTCATAGCATCATCATATAAGTTAGTCACTGAGATTTCTGGATAGTTTGGAATCTCTGCAAATTTTATATCTTAAGTTTTCAAAGCTTTCTTCTCTTCGCAAAGTATCGCTCGTAGAAATGAAACTTTAGTACCTTCAATCGTTGGCAAGAACAAACAAACTACATATTCAAGATAAGTTACTATGATTTCATTACCTTGCTGCACCAGGTAGCGGTGCAAATCCTCCTTGCTTCTAAATCTTTGGATCAATTCTTGTGCTTGCACTCTTTTCATTGCATCATTCATTGACTCCATCTTGTTTACAGATCTAAGAAATGATATTCAAATTTAAGTTTATTGATTTCACTTATATACCTCTGTAAAACTTACTCTTAAATATGGGCATCATATAGGAGGTCAACCTCTAAGAAGGATACGGAGAAGGTTTTGAGAACTTGTTTCAAACTTGAGAGATGGATATCAATTTCTACTGTTATAGTTCCATATTTTTAAATTTAAATTGGTACGTACTTAATTAGGAGCAGCTCTTAAAATGCAAGTACTTAATTAGGAGCATTAATTAATGCTAGTACTTAATTAGGAGCACCCTAATTTTAATAATAAAATCATAAAATACCTCCTAAAGCAGTACGTACTTAATTAGGTGCACCTCCTAAATCGGTACGTACTGTAATAAACTTATTATTAATAGAAATAATGGTTATTTTCTCGTCCATATTTACAGCTGGATCGTCTCTTACTGCTCATTATTCTCCTCTAATACTCTAAAAACTTCCCTTGAAACTTGTATGCCCGCAAAGCTCTCATATAAGCTCTCAGTTATAGAGGCAGTTTTATAATTTTAAATTCAAATTTAAATATGAGCACTAACATTTTAAGAAAAAACAGCAGCACTTCCATCAAACTAAACGAGACTTACCTTTGGCAGCAATAAAAAGTGTGATAGCTGTGAAATGAACTCTCATAAAGAACTACCAGAGCTATCACTTGAGGTCTCTGTTATTAAAATAGAAATTAATAATAGAAAATAAATGGCAAACAAGTGTGTGGGAGACAGAGAGGAAGAGAAAGTTATTAATGAAATTCCTATACAAACTGAAGAAATAGAAGTATTCTTTTGTGAGCTGTGTGAGAGAGATTTTGCTCATAAATCTAGCTGGTACAGGCATATGAAGTTCCATAAGGAAGCTAAGTATACTGTATACTTAAAGCATGACAAAGTTGATGGAAAGTATGATTGCTTTGAGTGCCATAAGCAGTACTCTCATAAGAGACTTAAAGAAGCATCTTTTAAAGGCCCACAAGAAAGAAATAGAAGTTAAAGATTAAGACACTCAACTGAAGTTGCTCAACAAAAGAAAAGCAAGGGAGCCTCTTTAAGTTGCTGAGCTTTAACAGGCAAGCGAATCAGAGTATGTGAGGATTGCACGCAACCTCTTAGCATCAGAGGTCACTAAAATCATGATTAAGATATAATACAAGAAAATTCAAGTACTAGCATAGATTGATTTAGATACTTCTCTCTAAAGCTACCTAATTCTGGAGGACTCCTATGAGAAGAAAGTTATTAAGGATCATCAGTATGCTTACAAGGTATATCCTTTCAACTATCTCCTTAGTGATGATAAATATTAAATGGAGTTTACTAATGACTAAAATAGAGTAAAAATAGGAAATTGTGAAAATTAATCAAAAATCTAAATTATTAAATTAATTTTAACCAACTTTACTTTTCGTTTGTATTCGAACACTTATAGTGAAATGTTGAAGATTAAAGCGAAATTCAACTGACTTGCTTGAGATTGAAGCAGAAAACCTAAATTTATAGACTGAGTCTCTATTTTAGTAATCAGTAGTAAATTTTACTGTCAAACACATAAAATGACTGGCAATCATAGGCATCTATGATCAAATTCTCAAGATTTAGAGTGGAGATTCAAGATTTTGTCAAAAATTCGTTGCTTGATCAGTGATTTGTCAAATTTAGGACCCGATCGTATTCTCCATGTTTTAAAACCCCCAGCTCACCAATTTTCAAGTCCTGCTCGACTGTTTGAGCACCAAATTCGGTAGCTTTATTGGAGGAGGAGCCAAAATGACTATTTTAATGAGCGAAAATGAGAGAGGTTTTTGGATTTTTGGTTTGATTAGTTAGAATTAAAACTTAAAAGTGTGATATGTAATAAGGGGGCTTTTAATCAATAAATTTGACGATTCAAGTGCTGTCTATGGTTGTATTGGTCAGTTCTATTGCTCCAGCTCCTCAACTCATCATCATTCAGCTCAACTTCACACAAATTCATGCTTGATGGTGCTGCACCACTGCTACACTGAAAGCCCAGAGCTTGTTGACGTCTGTCTTGGTCATTGCCTTCAGAATCTGCGAAAGCCGCTTCACCAGGTGGATCCTATGGGAAGTTAGGCCCAAAATACTTACTTGCTGTCTGCTTGCTCCTAGCAGAGGTGCCTCTTGATGTAGGAGAACAACTGCTCGATGGGGTTAAGCCAGGGTGAGTACTCTGCATTGAAGAGGACAGTGACCTTGAACTTCCTAGCAGTCTCCAGCACCTCTGAATACTTGTGAATGACTGCGTTGTCCATGAGCAGCACGATCTTTTTATGGGCGAGATCTTTGTCTGTGCGCAGCTGGCGCAGGGTGTGATAGAGGAAGTTCTCGAACAGCACGGCATCGAAGGCCCCATCAATGATTTGACTAGAGATCAGCTGGTCCTTGGTGATGGCTGCCACAAAGCTCATCGAAAATTGCTATCTCTTAGTGGATTCCTTGGTGATTGAGAGATTTCGAGCCAAGACCCCGTAAGACCCCAACCGCTGGTTGACTTGCTGCTTCGCGACTGCGATGGGAGTATAAGTGAATGATGGTAAGGCCTCAATTGCATCGACTACAGCTTGGGTTGCTTGATTACTCCCCTTAATGAATGGACTTAGGAAACTTAGAATCATCTATAAAAGTGTCAAAATCCATAGAATTTGCTTACCTTCCTGTCGATTCTCTGTGATTTCGCTGCTCCTTTGAGGCCTGCTGGACAGCTGCAAGCGTCGGGGAGTGATGCATGCCATGTTTTCATTGCCATTCGCGCTCAATACTTCACTGCCCTTGCGTTGAGTTGATTATAGTCTGAGACTGGCCAGGTTCTGGACCAATGGAGTGAGACAGAAGCAGATTTGAGAGGGGTTTATGGTTAGCTGCTGGATTTCTTGGAGGAGCTCTATATTCTGATCGCGCTGAAGCGCATCTGCAGGGATGTCTATTGAGCACTCCCTCTGGGGCTTCTAGGATAGGTGACAGCTGAGTATACTTGTATTTGTCGCTGCATTTGACAGGGGTGGCAGCGATGCTTTACTCCTTTACATCAAAGATATGCTGTCTCTAGGCGGAAGATTTTCTCCGTAACTTTTGAAAGATCGATTTCGAGTTTGGCCTTGAAATTTTTGATGGAACAATTCCAGATCCAGCCACTATTTGTGCAATATTGCCAATTTAGTCTTCTTAATTCTTATAGAACCCTTACCATCAGATTTGACATCCCTCGAGCTGCTGATGACGCTGTATTCAAATAGTTAAGCAATAGCAGCAATACTTACCTAGGGGTTCACAGAATTGCTTGGGGTCTCAGAATTTCAGCTTTCAGGTCACTTTCATCTTGAATTGAAACTTGGTCTTTCAAAATGGGGTGTTCGGGGTCTTCATTTTATCATACTTTCTGGCCCCATTGATTATAGATGTGTTCGATTCGATGTTAGAGTAGCCAACCAGCATCTCGCCATACTGGATGACATCGTCGGTGACGAGAACCTCGGTCTTACCAACAGCAGGGGCCAGAGAGGAGTCAAATAATTGGTTTTCCTTGTGAAGGGCAGCTGAATTGAGACTCCATTGCTTTGTAGGCATGTAATCGCTCCTGAAGTTGGATTCATCTACTGATATGATCACTACATCTTCCAAGAATAGCTGCGCGAGCAGTCTTGACACCCAAAGCCTCTTCTCGTTGAAGGATGGGTCTCTATACTTCGCATTGGCGTTCTGGGCTTTGCCAAATCGTAAATGGAAATTTCCTTGAGTACCTTTAATAGCGTAGCAACGCTGGGCACTGTTAGGTTCTTATATTCTTAGTCCTTACTCTGCAATTCAAGTAAGTTATGATGCAGGCGCCAGCCAGTAATCTTGTAGATGCCTTGCTGTTTAAGTATAGTAGCAATCGCCTTCAGCAACAGCGGGTTGCTCCGCGTATTCTTCCTCCCATTCTTGAGCTTTTGTTTTGGATTCAGCACTCTGTGCTCCACCTCATACTTGAACTTCTCGATTGCTTTGTATACAAATCGTCGATCCACACCCATCTCAAGTGCTAAATCCTTGGGTTTCATGCCCTCCACCTTGTATTGTTAAACCACTTAGATTTTCTTTAGCGCCAGCTTCGCATCTCGGCGTTTCAGGTAAGGATTCTTGGAGGATCCATTCATTGGTTAATGGTTTGAGTACTCACGATTTGATAAATCGAAAACCCCACCCTGCTCTTTCATGAAGTCTTGCAAGCCCTACCACAGCTCATCGTTCTACTTTATCTGCAGGTTCTTATGCATTACATTAGAGTTTCTCTACCCTGTATACTGTTATGGCTTTCTAATCATACGAAGGTACTGCTCAAGGCCATAACAAAGCTAGTCATCAGTTGCCAAACTTGAAATATCGACTAACGATGATACTGCTCATTCAATATTGTCCAATGGCAGTCTTATGATTTGCCCACCCAGAATGCCCATCGTTGATGGCGGCACCTACCCATTGTTAAAGAGAGTGCCTGAGGTGTAAGTGAGCTTCAATGGCTTAGGAATTGAGGGGAAGTTGGTGCCCAGCACGACCGATTTCCACTTGAGTATAGTCTTCTACTATGGCTTCAGCGCACTCTGCTTGATTTCCTCTAACTCTTGATTGCAGAGAAATCTAAAGTTCAGAATCGACTGCGATGAAAAACTGTGTTGAGAGTGAGAATTAATAAACTATTCATCACTTCTAATATACTACGACAGCTATTCCATGTAAGGAGGGGTTTTGGGGTTTTGAAATAAATTAAAATAGAAATATAAATACAAGTATGCAATATTAAAATCAGCAGTGTATAGTAATGATTGCTGTTGATAGAGGTATGAATTATATGTGATTAATTATTTAACATGCTGAATTTAAACTTCAATATAACGAATTCACCTAAACTCACTCTCATTCGTAAATGCACTCCTCTTTATCACCCCTTACAATCAAGTAGGCAGTTGCATGCTCGAAGCAGTGAGATTCTGTCACTGTTCCCATGTTGAGGGCTTTCTTGATTCTTGCCAATCTGAGTTACAGGTGGGGTGGTAGCAAATTCTAAGGTTGAGTCTTGCGCTGGCTGGTTCTCTTCGATACTTGACTCTTTAGATACTGCATAGTACCCTTGTGGATTTTAGTGTTCGGGTGAAGGAGGTGGCATATCAAATTCTCATATCTCTTTGCTATTGATAGTAGTTCCTCGCCTTTACTGGTCCTGATGTGAAAGGCTCTAAGGGACATGTTTTCATTTAACCACTGCTTGAGATAGGTGATGAGGCATTGATGCTGGAACGATGTGGACTTGTAAGAGAAACTCATGAAATGATTAGCAAGCCTTTGAATCACCATCGCCATGTACCATCCTTGCTCAAACAAACTCTTGGCATTCTGAATTTACTTTGATGATGGTTGGTAGGGTAGTTGGCCCTTGCGGGGTCTCTCTTTATAGGTGCCAGGCTTCCAGCTGATATGTGTTTTTGAATGAATGAAATTAAACTTGGTACAGCCTAAGAAATCAAAGATATCGATGTCGATTTTCTCACTGGTCCTTAAATTTTCAAGAGCCTCTGCACAGTTTGGATTGGTCTCGTCAAGATAGGCAGCGAATGTATTGTTGACACACCTAACCATTTGGCTGTTGAGGTAAGACTCAAAAATAGAACGTTTAGTCTCTTGCATCAGCCCATTAACTTTGGGGTTCACGAATTCTATCGTAAATAAGAATAGAGATATATATCTTACTTAGGGACTGTTCCTTGATTCTAGTATTTAATATATTAAGCATGGCTTGAGAGTATACTAAAGATTTTAGCTAATATATATTTTCTCTGGATAAAGTTATATGTCAAGTGTAAGGTATTCGAAATACACACCTTCAAGAATCTCACCTCTGGCGAGAAGCTGGTGTTGCATGCAGACCTAAATTATTGAATATCGAATATAATTACTGGCTTTGCTGGAATTGGAACATTCTACAATGGTTTGAGCGTGCTAAGAAT
>ARYC01004713.1:0-35041 GCA_000711775.1 Oxytricha trifallax
CCTTCTCTTGCGCATACTTTAGCTTTCTCATCGCTGACTCTCTTAGCAGCACTCTTAATAAAATCGACTGTATCTACTTTAAATCATGCATCAGATGGTAGAGCAGCAATTTCTTATAATGACCTTTCAATAACCCCCAATACAATTCAATTCCATTGAACTAAGGCTGTAAGGAACATTAAATACAGGTGTTATATTTAGCCTTTCATATTCCTTCCTTGAGTCTTTAGTTTTATGAACCGACAAGTTATCAACGAATAGAATAATTTCTTAGTCAGCGTACTTATCTCTCAGTTATTGCAAGAATTTGATATATTATTCAGTCTTTATAGAACGAGGGTGAATAACATAAGTCTCGAGGCCACTATCTTCACTTATTCCTCCAAGTATTGCATGAGTTTAAACCTTAACCTTTTAATCATATACTTCAATGTTGCTGTACCTCTTATACCAAGACCTTGATATGAAGGTATTAAAGGTGAATACTGCCTCATCAGCGTGTATGAACTTTATATTATGCTTTTAAGCCCTTTGCATTTAATCGAATATATAATTTAAATTATCCTTATAAAATGGAACATTAAAAGTCAATCACTCTCTTAATGCGATTGACTGTCTTGTAAGATATTCCATTCTTTTTATATATGTTCGCTATAGATTAAGCAGAGATGTGAAGCTCAGGAAATTGGCGATGAAACATCACAGCCCTCTAGGCAAGAGAGAAATGAGCCCAGATTTAAGAGTCTTATCATTAATAAGATATTCAATATGATGCTGCTAAAATTTTAAGGGTCTCTTAGACTAGAATTAAGATGCTATCTCTTTAAATTCAATGCTAATAAACAGTGAGACCTCACAGTTGCTGGAGATTTATGGAGTAGCCTTGCTATAAACGTATAATTCAGAACAGGCTTGAGTGATTCACAATATTCATCACATCCATATCGCAACTTAAACAATAAATCTATATACTCACTGTCACAGACTGACCCAAAACCTCGCATATACTCACTTAAAATACTAATATTTAAACATTAAACCCCTACATAAACCCTATTAAAACCCTAATAAAGTATGCCTTAATAGTCTACTTTTATCAATCAAAAACTCAATCAAACTACTGAAAGGGTTTTGGGGTTTTGAATGCTAAATACGAATGACAAAGTCAATAAAAAAATGAAGAAAAAAACAGAGAATCCTAGGTCTTAATGACACGCTTTAATTTTAAAAGATTTCTTTGGTATATACTTTTTTATTAAAAATATTTTTCTTTCTTGAAAATTTAACAAAGATATAATTACTTTGAATAATGCTTAATTTTATCTCTATTAATTTACTTAAACTTTATGATTGATGGTAGATATTAAAGTTTAAGATATATTATATTACGAAATAATATTTAATAGTTAAATTTTAATTAAAAAGGACTTAAACAATTTTCAAACATTCTCAAAAATTTTCAATTTATCTCCAATTTTTTATTAAATCAATAAATAAAAAGGAAAATATATTAAAAATTTTAATATAAAACATATGTCCAGAGCCAATAAGTTATGCGATTTGTACACAATGAATGATTGAAGTTTGCTGATATAAAGGATATGAATCAGATATAAATAATAAAATATAATAGGCTATAAGTTGTCAATATAATATTGTTAAAATAGATAAAAATAGGAAATTCAAGAAATACAAATAAATAAATGATTAATATATTGATTATAACTGTCATGAATTAGGAGTACCATTAATTCTAATTTGATTTAGATTTAAAGCTTAATTAATTAATAAATCATTTAATATATTAAAAAGTAGTCAGGTGGTCTGGCCGGAGTTTTTGGTGGTCCACCGCAAGTGTATTATGTCATTCATGTATAAATTACCAATGTGTAGAACTACAAATGAACCAGCACGCCGGAGACCACTACGACGGATGTTTAAATGACTGATAGGCCATCGTGACCTTATTACTGCGCTGAGACTCAGTAAGTAATCTAATAATAATTTCTCACAACCGTCACTAATTCTTCCTACAGATTCAAAGCGAGGGTAGCTCGGACCTCTGGAAGTAGTGCCAATGCTTAATGACAAGTCAAATTCCGGGTTTCAGCCACATCGAAGTCTACACCGATCGCTCAAATGAGATTTACTACCTCTGCATTCGCTTTAAGACAGATTCTATCGGAGCCAACAAGTAATACTTCACAGAAAAGAAGCGCAAAGGCAAGGCGATTATGACACAGCTGGAACTAACCGTCAAGCTTCTCGGACATCATTCATACGAGCAGTTCGCATCAGCAGTGGATGGACTAAAGCTAATATACGGGCCTTCTCACCATTACGAGCAGTTTATCGCAAAAGAGAATGCTAAGAAGGTGAAGGAAAAATAAATGCAGGAGCGCGGTTCTAGAGGCGCTGTCGATGTTACCAATGACTACATGCTCGAGAGGCTTTCAGGGGGAGCACAGTCAAAGGAGGAGTTCATTCGCAAGAATTCAGGCGATGTGACCCAGCTCGTAGCCATTGCCAAGGCATACAGCTCAATGAGCTACGCCGATCAAGTGATCCAGAAGTCCGGTGTCGCCATTAGGGAGAGGGTACCAATCATTACAACTCTCCAAGAATACATTGCCGATCTTAAGAAAAACGGTGATGACTCCAGTACCCCAAAGGATGCCGATCTACAAGCAATCGGCTACCTCCATATTCTCGATGCACTGTATGAGCTCCTAATCAAGCGCAAGAACAGCAAGATTCACAGCATCTGGATATACGGGCTCACCAATACCGGGAAGACAAAAATCACTCGTATTCTGGAGGAGATATTCGTGTGCGAGCAATACGTACAGTCCAATTCGCATTTCCACGTCTCAATGAAACAAGACAAGGCCGGCGAGCCACAAATACTTATCATGAACGAGCTCAATCTCCCGAAGGTATTTGGATCATCAGGCATTGCGGGGATGAAACGGTTAATGGAGGGTGAAGGGATAGCCATAGAGCAGAAATATGGTGGCGTGGATTTCAGGTACACGGGGTGTTTCATAGTCATCACATCAAAAACACTGCCGTTTAGTAAGATGGACCCCGAAGATGCCAATGCTTTCAAGTCAAGATGTCTGCTCTGCCAATCCGAGATACCGTCACAAAGCGACGAGGAGGCATTCCCGTTATCAGCGCCAATGGTAGCCCGGTTCCTTACTCAAGATTTCAAACAGATCAGGGAGCCAAGAAGGCAGCCGATTGAGTACACCCAGTCGGTGGTCAGACACAGAGGAGAGATGTCTAGTGAGTGAACGCAGTATTAGCTAAATCTCCACATTAGTAATTTATGCATGAATGCCATAATACACTTGCGGTGGACCACCAAAAACTCCGGCCTGACCACCTGACCACTTTTTAATATATTAAATGATTTATTATTAATTAAGCTTTAAATCTAAATCAAATTAGAATTAATGGTACTCCTAATTCATGACAGTTATAATCAATATATTAATCATTTATTTATTTGTATTTCTTGAATTTCCTATTTTTATCTATTTTAACAATATTATTTAATTGCAATGTTAATAAATATTATATTTATAAATTTATAACAATAATTTATGTTTAATAAATTATTTTTGTAAATAAATGTTTTATATTAGGAATACATATTCAAAAGATAAAAGATGGCAAAAATAGTGCTTTTGGATTATACAATGTTTGCGCTCTTGCTGCATAAGAAATTAATTGGAATGATGAAGTTGTCTCAGTTGATACTCCACTTCTGTCAATAATATTAACTATCTAACATTCCTAATAAAATATAATATGGTATATAATTTTGATTTGGTTTATTATGCTATCAAATACAAATAATAAAATAATTTAAAAATTAGTGAAAAAGAAAATCAAATGCAAAAACAAACCCCATTAGCTAAATATATATAGGAGAGATTTTTAAATAGTCAAGAGCATCATTACTTAATTAGGCAACCTAATACAAGAATTCAATGTGTATAGCAGAAATCTTGAGAGAGATGGCATAGAGAGTATGTGCGAAAGAGCTGTAAGGTGAATCGAACTAATGCTGGAGTTATCCTCAATTAGACTGCAAGCCCTCATGAGATTCATGTTAATGCTTTCCTTCCACTTTGTTTGCATGGCACATTCAGTTTGAGGTCTTCGCTATTGATCGTTCCTCTTCAATACACACACACATTCTACACTTAAGCTTCACGATGTCAGAATGTTGACACTTTTGTCCAAATGTTGACAGATAGGCAGCTGTTCAAAAGAGGATTCTTTAAGATGAAGCTATTAGGGACTCCATTGCTTTCTCAGCGGGAAGGAATAGCACAGCCAAGGAATCAGCTTCGCAGCCTCTATCTGTACTCTAGCTTACAGAAGGGTTTAATGGGCTTCTTTAGGAAATGGCCAAAATACTTACATTGGGGATTCAGGCATTTTGGGATTTTGGGTATTGCAGGTGAAGTAAGGGGCGAACCTTCGAATGGGGCGCTGCCAGTGGTACCACGCGATTCACCATGCAAAGACGCAGGGAGATGGAGTCTCCGACTCAAACATCTATCCCAGGGGCCGAGATAAATTATCATCTTTGTTTCTAATGCTATACCATAGCCATTCAACCAGGCGCCTTACTCATGACTTTGTGCTGAATCCTGAGCTATAGTCAGGCGCTTCTTGCTTGCAGATGCATTCCTCTAGCTCTTTGCCGCTTTCTTCTGGTGTCTATCTGAATTCCTCTCTAGTGCAGTAGATCAGCCTTTGCGCTTTCCTAATGGATGGAATATACTTTCGAAGGAGATGTACCCCTTGACGTTGGCTGGTCTAAGGATCCCTGAAGCACTATCCTTCTAGCTGTAGGCCCTCAGGCATATCATCCAATTAGGATCCCTTGCACTCTCGTGCTTCAGTGCTACAACGTAACATCTTCGTACCAAAGGGAACATGCTCAGATGTCAGGAGTGTCTATGCTGAGGTATGCTGTGGTATCAGGCAATACAAGACCTTCTATCTCTCTTACTCTTGCCATCTTTGTGCTTAATGCGAGTGGATTCAGCCCGAATGTGTTCCCAACATCATGCCCATCTCACTTCCAATGCTATAAGGAATCAGATGAACAACGCTAATACTCACCCTCCAGCTCCTCAGAGGCTTTCAAGCATAGTAGGCATAGCCAGAGAGAGTCAAATGACTGTTAAACCCTTCAAAGCCGCTGATTCTCTATGGGAGGCACGCGATGTCAATGCTAGTAACGGTATTACAGTGAGTGGCGAATAGCCTTCTGCCTCATCCTTCTTCTCCCCATTTCTTGTGGCTGTTATGAACCCAGTAGATTCGCCTTGATGGCTGGCAGCTGCACCAGAGATGCTTGGACATGCTACAGTCGCTCAAGTCACTAGGGTCAGGTAGCCTGAAATATGGCAGTCGCCATTAATGGCAGTTAGGAATCAAACTTAAGAATGATTTAATATATTAAAGTACTTAGTGTAATAATTGAAAAGCTACCAAATATTTATAATAATTTCTTAATAATTCAAATTTAAATTAAACTTTTAACAACTTCCTATTCAAATTCAAATTATGCTTTTATCTTTAATCAACTAAGACAAAGTTTATTTATATAAATTTTGGAAATTATATTTTTTAATTTTGATAAATTGTTTTTTTGTTTGAGGTTGAAATAATTTTGATCCCATTTCCTATATTGAGGTAGAATTTTTAGATTTATCTGAGATTTTATTAATAAATACAGATATACATATATATATATACTTGCTTAATGACTAGTTAAATCAACGATAATAAGCTTTATTGAGTATAAATTGTTTAAATAACTCCCATTTTTTATATATTTGTCCTTTTTATTGACTCTTTTAGTGATCTATCTCCTGTGTAACTGCAAGTATTTCAGCAGAAATAATAACTTTCATAAATCTCGTTGTAAACTAGTTAGAGATCACGAATTTTGTAGGTTTATTTGCAAAAGTCACTTATATTTACAAATTGCGGAGATGAGTGGTCCTGTTAATGCAGCTTAAATGTAATTATTTAGGAACTATTAATTATTAATTCTTAATTTACTAATTTAAATATAGCTGTGATTAACTATAATAATTAGGACATAGAAGCTTTTTAAGTTTTAATCTAGAATTAATTATTATTTTTAAAATGAGATATTAATTTATAGAGAAATATTATTTTTTAAACTTTTTAAATTTTACAATAAGAATAGTTAATTTGTAAAAAGTCCTAATTACTACCTTAGCAAAGAGAGGAAAGTATAAATTTTCATCACCAATAAGTGTTTGAAAAACTAAATGGAAAAGATGGAATTTTAGCTAATGGAAGAATTATAAAATGATTCAGATATAATGCCTTAACTAAGTCTTGCAAGATAAATCTATTGCTTAATGGTAGTTTATATCTCAATATAAAAAACAAGAAGTGATTAAATAACAAGGACTTGGGTATGCCTTACTCAACGATCACTATGACTGATTTGAGTTTAATGTAAATTATTTAATTTAAAATTACCAAAGTAGTTACCTGACCACAAAATCTAAATGAAAAAACCATTTATTAAATTACCAATTAACTCTCTGACAATAATGAAACCACTATTTTTATTTTATAAAATATATTTATAATTACGAATCTCTTAACTAAATAATTATTAAATGGGATGTTTAAACTTTAATTGTAATCATTAATATAAGAATAATTTGAAAAAATCAGATTGAAGACTTAAGAAGGAAGAAATTAAAATTCATTCTTCAATTATAGATATGAAACGATAAGATTCATTAATCAACAAATAGCTTTCATTATTAATTAGATATTAGTGGGCTGCTTATGGTCAAGATGAGATGTGAAGGTAAAGAGCCAAAGATATTCATGGATGTTTTCCAGTAAATATATCGATGTTGAGTTCTCAGTGTGATCAATAACTCCATCTCCATTCATAAATTTGAACATTGGACAATTGAGATATACACAAGCAGGAATTAATAAAAGGCTAGTTTGTAATTAGGGTTCTATAATATTTAAAGTAAATGAGTAATTTTTTAAAGATTACTTAACAATTTATACTTTGACACTTTACGATATAAGACTTTTTTCATTTAAAATATTGAGGTTATAATAATCTGTTTTATTATAGCATTATAACTCCGATGTAAT
Source organism: Oxytricha trifallax (assembly GCA_000711775.1). Classification (NCBI taxonomy): domain Eukaryota; phylum Ciliophora; class Spirotrichea; order Sporadotrichida; family Oxytrichidae; genus Oxytricha; species Oxytricha trifallax. The sequence goes on from ARYC01004713.1 coordinate 7,192, forward strand.
GGAAGTATAATAGTTAGAATCTTTAAGTTAATGTAATTATTTGCAATAATTACATTTTATTTTTAAAAAAAATATGAAAAAGCAGCTTTATATGAATGTAATAAATAAATTTACAGCACATCAATTTCATATAAAATCAAGAAAATAATATTAATATCAGGTTAAATGAGTTTTTGAGAGATATCATTAACATATTTATACATATTGCTCAAGCCTCTGAAAATTATACTTAAAGTTATTACTAGAGATTTGCCAAAACAAAAGCAGTTAGACTTACTTTGAACTCTTGTGACTGACATCTTAATCATTCAAATAGTTATTTAATTATTTGTAGAGATAGTAGTTGTCATTTTAGGTATAAGCTCGAATATTTTTAAAATTGGACCAAGAGATGCTTATAAAAGCTAATGTTTATAATTCATACTTTTAGAGTTAAAATACTCTATATCACTAGACAAATGAAATAAATAATTTATTTGAATTCAAATAATAGAATAATAGAAATCAATTTATTACTAATTGAATTATGCTTAGGCTTCTATTTAACTTTTTTATATCATATTTAAGTATTTCAAAATTGGAAGTAAAATGTAAATAAATTTAGTTATGTAACAATACAATAATTTTAATGAAAATACGCATGGAAAATAAAGCTTGAAAATTTTTTATCTTTTCTAAAGAGAAATTTATCTTAGCAATTGTAATTAATATATTTCTAAACTTATAAAGTAGTATTAAGTAATTTTTAATTAGTTACTTCAAAAAAATTTATAATACAATCATCATGCTTATATTTAAAAAATTCAGGTAGTTATTATATACAATTCAAGTAGCGAGAGTATTTTTATAAATACAAATTTATTTTATCTCTAAATTATAATAAGCAATATGATATTTACTCTTTATATATTTACAGGCAATTGCAGTCTCTTTCCCAGTTATATTATCTATTTTTAATGTTAAACTATAAATTATTCAGTTCTCTAGATTAAAATTACCAATTCAAAATAAAATATATAAAATAAATTTTCTTTTATGCTTATCTACCTATTTTTTTCAAGGCATTATAGTTGCTCCGAAACATACTTTAAGAAGTATTATTTAGAACTTAGATTAAATCTTATATAAACATTTGCTAAATTTTATTGAAGCAGCAGATGATAATTATTTTGGAGAAAATGAAATTTATATTTCATATTTTCAAGTATTATTTAGACAGAGTAAAATAATTAGCAAATTATGAATTATTAATTGATTTATCAAAATTTATAAATAAAACAATTTCTCTATTCATAATGGCAGTAAAAAATTTGGGTCATGGGATAAATTTGTTCGAATTAATTTAAAGCAATGTAATGTAACTTAATTTTATAAAAAATAAAATATTAATAAATTTATTTTAAGTATTAGACTGATTTTTAAAACGAAAAGCTTAAAAAACATTTGCATTTTTATAAGCTTAACTAATTAAAAAAGTAATGTTACATATTCGATACCTAGAGACTATCAATTTTTTTTATAAATTTAAATTTAAAGAATGGCATATCTATAATTAAATTAGAAAAATTGGATATAGACTCTAGATATTGAGTAAAAAGATTAAATAAGAAAATTACAGTGTTTTAAGTTGATCTTATGTGAAATTAAAATAACCAAATTATTTTATCGTATTTACACAAGTTTTAATGTAAAATTTAAAACACATCGTAAACTAATTGATAGAAATATTATTGAATTAAAAAAATTGCATTATTTTTAAGAAATGTTAAAAAATTTTTGAAAGATAGAATCTTTTATAAAAGCATTTTAAAGAATTAAGGCTAATGCATAGGTATTACAAATTTATAAATAATTATTTTTATTATATTTTTTTTTTATTTAAAAAATGCTTAAAAGTGAAGAGGAATTAAATAATTTTATTTTAATTTTATAGCCAGATAAAGTAATTGACACTAAAATAGCACCCTGACCTAATTTGAATAGTAATTACAAGATAAAAGTGATGTACATAATTAAAAGTTTATAAAAACAAAAAGTTTTTTGTGGAAATTTTTTGCATTAAAACTACATCATTATTTTCCATAATTTTGTGCTCAATTAATTACCCATGTCAAATTAATATTTATCTTATAATCTTTGAGGGCGATAGTGTTGCATTTAAATGAGTATTATAGCATATGTTTGTCTTATGGAGTCCAACCTGCTAAGAAAACAAAACAATAATTCCTTAGAAATATTTTTATGTTTTTTAATAAATTATTATTCACGATTTTTGATATTTTCAAATGATAGCAAGTTAATCATAATAGTACATAGTGCATTGAGGACTGAAAGATAATTTAAGACTTTTGTGATTTTAAATATTATTTGAATAACTATTTCATTAGAAGTAAGGAGGATGACTTCTTGTTAAGTATTTAAATTTGATAGATAAATTTAATTACAAATATATTATTAGATGTTTAATTTTTATATAAAGCCTAAGCGTTAAGTCAACTTATTTTATAGTCACAGCAATATTCGATAATATGAGAGAATATTTTCTTTAAAAAGTGAATAAAGAATATAATTCAGATGTTTACTCCTTACAACAAATATTTATTTAAACAATTGCAACCTGTCTGATAAAACCTAACAAATTATAATAATATATCCAGAATGGACGCTCAGATGCCCAAGATATGAAAGTGGTTAACTCTCTCTATAAGTTCCGTTCTTTTAGAAAGCAGAGTCTTCATCTTTTTCTCTTTCTTTTTTTCCTATTCTTTGATTGTCATCTCTTCTGCCTCCATTCTCACCGCTTTTCTTCCTTTGTGTAAAATGATTACATGGTTGCCTTAATCTATAAATATGAAATGATGATCAAGTTTCAAATTCTTATAGAGAAGTTGATCTTCTTCTATCAAAAATTTTCCATCATCATCCAGAATTCTGCTTTTAAGCGCTTCTTTTATTGATTCTATTTCACATAACTATAACCATTAGCTCGCACATTCTACAGTCATACAAAGACATTTTGTTTACTTCAGTGCATTCTATCATAGTCTTTAATTGATCATTTGGATTTGATAGAAAGCCGCTAAGAGCTCTATATGAAAGTGAGCCCATTTTTAAATGGAATGTGCAATAAAGTCAAGTTCTTTGTAAGGTAAGAAATAAAAGCTTAAACTCATTCCGATACGTTTGATTTTCTTGTATGATGGATCCTCTAAATTAATTTCTTATTTAATAAGAATAAGTATTAATTTTAATTTGATTCAGTATAATGAAGATTTGAAATTTTCAGCTTTTTAAGAAGCTTACTCTGCAAGAAATCTAATTTGATTCCTGAGGAATTTACAAATGATTCATCGATGTCTTCTTCTTTTTTTTCCGTTAGTCTAATGCAAGTCACCATCATCAAAGTCGAGAATGATTTTATTTCATATTGTTTATTTATAGAAAAATTCTTTACTACTCTTTTTCTATATATATGGCAACTCCTTCTTTTATTTTGATTAATCAATTATTTTACCACCTTTTGAAAGTGAGTAAACACGGGCTATATAATTTGAATTTTTTCTAGTTTGAAAAATATTTCAAATATATCCTAGCTTGCTGATTATAACAATTTATGATTTGTATAACATTTTACTGTTGTCTCAACCTTCTAAGGGGAAATAAATTTGATATAAATTTTTTGCTATGGGAATGTATACTTTTTGTTTTGTAGTCTGATAGAGTTTTTTATGTTAAGTTATAGTAGCAAATAAACATGGCCTACAAGAGCAATAGTTTTCGAGCTATGGCATCATCGAAGTAAAAAAGTTATATAAATAAAAAATAAATTATAAAATTTACAATTTTTCATAAAAATCCGATTTTCATAAAATTAGCAATTCAAATGATATTTAAAAATTAAGTAAATGTTTAATCTTAATTTAAAAATAATAAATAATTAATTTAGTTGAATTTTAAATTTATTTAAAATTGGTAATCACTTTTATTTATAACAGGTTTAATTATTTATTATTTTTAAATTAAGATTAAACATTTACTTAATTTTTAAATATCATTTGAATTGCTAATTTTATGAAAATCGGATTTTTATGAAAAATTGTAAATTTTATAATTTATTTTTTATTTATATAACTTTTTTACTTCGATGATGCCATAGCTCGAAAACTATTGCTCTTGTAGGCCATGTTTATTTGCTACTATAACTTAACATAAAAAACTCTATCAGACTACAAAATAAAAAGTATACATTATGGGGGGTGGAGAATGCTTCCCCATAGCAAAAGATTTTCTTAAAATAAAATAAATCATTAAGAGCATCAATATCTCATAAATATATAGTTTATAAGTAAAAATTCAAGCAAATAGTAAGATTGAACATAATTGTTTTTTAAAAAAAAACAAATTAATGATAGAAAAATGATTAAATATTAGACCTATTTTATTCTTCAAACTTTCTTAACGATTTCAAATATCCATTATTCATTTAATTATTTATTTGATAAATTAAATCAAGTATTCAATTAATATATAGGTAAGCAACAAAAATAATAATAGAGTGATAATTCAGGCACTTCTAAGATTAACTTAATTTATATATAATTATTTTTTGAATTATCTCATTACTTTAAGTAAAATAATAATTATTTTAACTTCAGTTGAACCAGATGAGGGTAAAACAAAAGCATCGATACTTAATGGAGATCTTTAAAATTATATTTGTTAACTATCATGTAAATCTCTTGCAAGAAATACTCTTAATTACTTGGTTCTATGAAAACAATGCTTTTTATAATTATTTTAATCATAATAAAAATGATTAAAATTTTAATATCCATATCTTCATATAAATATTTATATATATATATATAATAATTTATTATTATCATACTCAAATATCAATTTAAAAACAATGATAAATTTATTAAAACATGCATTTTAAGAATATATCTTTTAATGAAAATATTTAGTAATATATAATAACAAATAATTTGCACTTAACATACTAAATTTTTTTTTAATAGATTTGTTAAGTTCGATTAGTTTTGTTGTAGAATATATTTATTTTGTTTTATTAGAGTTATTGCTTTAAAATAATATTGTTGAATTTAACAATTCCTGAAATAAAATTAGCTATTATTAATTGATCTTTATAATTTGTATTTCAAGTTTTTAAATAGAGGACTGATTAAAATAGCTTCTAGTATATAGCCTTGGTTAATCAAATAAATTTAATGAAGTTTTAAACACCGCTTCATTGAAATTTTAATTTAAGATAAAATTCATTAAAGGCGGGAAATAAAATTATTTGACTCTGGTAAAGTTTTGTAAATAACTTAATATATTCATATACAATCTATTATTCGATCTTTTTGTGTAAAATTAGGACCTATTTATTCAGACATGCATAGTTTTACTTCTCTAAATTTAATAAACTTACATCTAAATAAAATAGTTAATTAATTAATTAATCAATCAATAAACAAGGAGTGAATATTACTCATTAAATTGAAGTAATTATTTTAAATTACACTTTTAAACTTAAGAAAATTTTGGTTAACTTCTATAATTCATTTAAATTCTATTATAATTAAAAAGTAGCTAATTAAATCTTTCTCAAAGTTTTATAAGAACCATTTAAGGACAAATAATTTTCAAATCCCATCTGTTGATTAATTTATTGCATCTTAATTTCATATTTACTCTAAAAATATTTAAACAACTGCTGCTAATCATTTGCTTCATTATTTATAACTTTAAGTGGAAATTTAATTAATTTTATATTCAAAAAACATAATATAAATTTGTTTATACATTGATCTAAATCAATTAATTCTAGCTGCTGTCCTCAAACGATGCATTGAGCTTAACAATAATTAATTATTAAATTAGTATGTTAATTATAGTAGGTATTTTACTGAACAGAAATATAAATATAACGTCTATTTATATGACCATTAAAATTTTACAAGTTTATCTTCCCATTTGTTTGAATGATTACTAGTAAAATATAAATAGTTTGATAGCTGCTATTTAAAATTAATGTTTTATCAATTTAGTAAGTCTTCATTTATTTTTGTCTTAATAGGTAGTAATCAAGTTTTATAGATTACTGGAGTAAACAATCAAAATAATAGTAAAAACTTTTGGTTTTTAGTCAGTCATAAATTTAGTGCGATATTAATCTTTGATTATTTTATATGAATTCTTTAATTTGATTCGCTTAATTCTCTTATTTTTATATTCTTTTAACTATAGCAACACCTTCTATTATAATTGGTTTTATTATGTTTCAGGAGGTTTGAAGTTCTTGCCTTTTGATTAATTTTTTTTTAATGTTTGCCCCATATTTTATAATAATCATTGCATCAATCAATAAACTCTTAATCAAGAATTATCTGGGAGATTTAAAATAAATAAAAAGATAAGTTTATACGTTTGCTAATTATTGGCAGTAAATTTATTTTTAGACGATTTTATTCAATCCTTTATATTATATCAAGCCTAAAGATAGATGGGTAACTCATAAACTTTAATCAAATAGAATTTTCTATAAATAAAATCATAACTAAATCTCTATTAATTTACTTTAACTATAGATCCTCGATTTCTAGCTTCAAACTATTTTCGTCAGCTAGATACGTTTATATAAATGTTATGAAAATAGGTAGGTAGTAGTTTCATCGCACTTTAAGTTAAAGCTAATATATGAAACAAATAAATCTCGTTTAATAGTTTGTTATTAACTTTAACAAATATATCTTACTGCTAGTAAATAGATAAATATTATTAAATTATGAGCTTTTATGATTATTTGATGTATAAAATATTAATAACTTTAGCTTATAACTCGTTTAGTATAATATCATAAGAAAAATACGAAGTTAACTAAATAAATAATTAGTTAAGAATAAATGTAAAATGTAGGATATTTAAAATATATATTAGGTATAAATGCCAACAAAACTTTTTAAGTTAAACATTTAATTCAATTAAAAACATACAAGAATGAAAATGACTTCAATTCCCATTATCCTTTGTTTTTCTTTGTATACCCTTAAATTACACTATCCTTAAAAGAGATTTTTTCACTACAATTGCGATTGATATATCTCAAATATATACTTTCTAACTCTTCTATAGAATTTATTTTGACGGATTCCTCTAAATACTTAAGCTTTTACGCTATACTCACTAAGAAATTTGAAACTTACTATTAAAAATTATACTGATTTAGCCGAATTTAATTGTGAAATAAAAAAATTAAAATCATAAAACAGCGATGAGGGACAAGTCGGAGGGGTTCAATCTGTCAGCGTGCACTCTTCGAGTGAGCTGGATCCTAAGATTTCCCTGCATTAGATGAGTCTACTGGCTTGAGTTCAATTTCCTAGGTAATAGGGAGCAGGATGAAGGTACGCTCTGCCTTCAAAAGTGAGAAGACGAAAACCATTTAAGACAACGATAAGGATTTTTCTCCCACACCGGGTTAGGGTGCTGAAGCTACCACAGCGAAAGGATAGGGATTATTTTTCCCAGCAGCGGTGGGAACGGTAAGCGTTTTTCTCCATCTTCTGTTATTTAGTTGGATCTCACAAGCTCTGTCTAGGTACAAACTGGGTTGACATCTTGATTTTGGGAGAAGACTAGGTAATAGCGACAATGGTTTTTTCGGAATTTTATACTTCATTACTGCCACGTCACGGAATTTGCCACGTCATCTCACTCAGATACGTCTTCGTCACGACTAAGATTGATGGTTTAATTTTAGTATTAGACAGTGATATGTTAAAATTTATTTTATTTTAAATCATTTTCTACTACTATAAAACAGCGATATTGATTTAGGGTTTCATATTGATTATAGAGAATTTATAAAAATTTATAATATGGTATTGAATTCTATTTTGGTATAGTTTGATATACTTAAGAAAATTAAATTAATGATATTTTATTTGCAATTATTACTCAACATCCTTATAATTATAAGCCTCTTTTTCAAGTAACATTATCTATTAAAATAAATATTGGCTTATATACACTATCTTCAACTATTCAAGAAGATATAAAATGCGTTCATCAGTAATGCACACTATTTATTGTTATATTTAGAAACTGATTAATCATTCTCATAATTAAATCGATATCTAAAAATAATATTATAAAAGAATAATATAATGCCTTTTTAAATCTAAATTGATTAATTGTGGAAAACATATACTTATAAACTCTAAATATTCTTTGTCTGACAATACTTATAATGAAATTACAAATAATCCAGGATAAAGGAATTTTTATAAATGGCTATTTTTAAGACTAATAGGGCTTTTTAATTAATTACTAAACATTGATGCCTATTAGTTATTTATTTAAAATTTATTTATTTTTGTTTATTATTGTTTTCTGATTAGTTTGTAAGTTTAATCTTCCTTATTCTGTTTATTGTCTTTTCCATTACTTCCTTTTAACTTTTGTGGAAAATCTGGAAGAGTTAATGAAAATTATTATTAGAAGAGAATATAACTTTGTTTTTAAAAATAATTAATTTCTAATTTTTAGTGAATTTCTTTATTTCAAAGATTATCAGTTGTGATAATCCACATATTATTATACTTTCAAATAGAATAATATCGATCATAATAATTTTTGTATAAAATCCATGAAAATTATTGTATTAAAAAAATGGGGCAAAAGTAGCAAATTTTTCTTTCTTTTGCCCCACTTTTTGCTTTTATTATTTGATCATTTATATATGTTATAATTATAAATTATTTATAACTACTTCTATTAATATTTATTGATACTTTGATTCATTATATTAGTTATTTAAATAAAAGAATATTTTTTCAGTGAATAAGGAGATTTAATTAGTAAAATATAGATGTAATAAATATATCGAGAAGACTAGAATGTATATGAAAAAGTTTTTATTTTATTGATATTTTTCAAATAAGTTTAGTACTATACTTAAAAAGTGCTTAAGTAAGTAAGGATGATAGTTAGCCTCCATATCATTGATCATTTTGATGTGCTATTATGATAAAGTAGTTGTTGCGCTATAAGTAACAGCTCTAAATGACGACAGCCATATCTCAGGTCCCTGACCCTAGTGACACTAGCGGCTCTAAAATGTCTATGCATCTCAGGTTCAGCTACCAGCCATCAAGGCACTTCTAATGGAATTCTTACAAGCATAAAAAAATGGTGAGAAGAACAATGAGGCAGGGGCATTTTTGCCATTCACTGTAATACAGTTAAAAGCATTGACATCGCATGGCTATCATAGGGAACCAGTGGCTTAGTAAGGTTAAATAATCTTTTGACTGTCTCTAGAGATGCCAACTATACATTGAAGGCTTGAAGGGTGATTGTAAGCGTTGTTACATAGTTTCTTATAGCACTAAAAATGAAATGGGCTTAATTTTTTAACACATTTGAGCAGATCAAACTAGTATTATGCATAATAATTTCAAGAGTAAGAGAGTTAGAGGGTCCAGTAATGCTTGATACCCAAACATGTGTAAGCGTTAACACTCTTGACATCTGAGCATGTTCCCATTGGTGCGGATTAAAAAACATAATAGTTATAAAGCTTGACAGAGGATGGGACCTTCATTGGATGATAGGCCAAAGGGCTTATAGCTAGATGCATAGTAATTCATGGATCCTTAGCCCATCTAAAGTCAAGGGGTACATCTCCTGAAAAGTCTAATCATGCTTTTAGGAAATGGCCAAAGCCACTCCAATGCACCAGGGAGGAATTCAAATAACCAACAAAGGAAGGCGGCAAAGAGCTAGAGGAAAGCAACTGCATGCAAGAAGCAAGTGACAATAGCCTGGGATAAAACGAAAATCATGAGCAAGGCGCCAGGTTGAATGGCTATGGTAAAATATGAGAAACAAATACGTGGTGCACCTTGCAGGCCTCCAACCGAAGGTTCGCCCCTTACTTCGTTTGCAAAACCGAAAAGTCCAAAAATACCTGAATTCTAAATGTAAGCATTTTGATCATATTCTGAAGAAGCCAATTAAAGTACTGCTGTACGCTAAAGAGCAGTAAGAGGCCGTGAAACTGATACTCAGGATGAAAGCAATTAGCTTCATCTAAGAATCTGCTTTGGAAAAGCAACACATCTCTCTAAATTCTGACATTGAGAAGCTTTAGTGCAGAATGTGTTGCGTGCTGTAAAGCTACAATCAAGAGCTAATACCCCAAACTAAATTTGCCATGCAAATGAAAAGGAAGAAAAGCACTACGATTATTTTCATGAGGGCTTGCAGTCTAGTCAGGACAGCTCCTGCAATATTAGGAATTATAGTACATTTCTGTAGTTAATTCTCTTAATGCATCCACTCTTAGCATCAAGATATAATCATAAAATTTGCCTGTTAAATTGCCTAATTTAAAATTAAGCTTTTGTATAAATAGATCATCTTTCCTATACATATTTAGCATATTGGTTTTGTTTTTGTATTTATTTTTTATTTATCCCAAATTTTTAATTTTTTATCTGTAAATGTAAGTTTATTTACAGAATTTCAGATGAACGTTAATTGCTTATAAAAGTAATTATTCAAACTGTCTAATTTTATTTATATTTACAATAATTCAGAATTCAGGATCAGATAATAAATCAGAACAGAAATAGTTATAAATTTATTTTCATTTTTATAAATTTTATTAATTTCATAATTATACATCAAGAAATCAATTAAGCTTAGCCTGTAATAATTTTACTAATTAACTAGATAGGTTTAGAATATTTGGATGGATGCTAATCATGTCTAAATATGAAATAATTTTTTCCATTTTTAACATATAAGTTTTATTTTAATTATGAATGTATAAATTTTTATTAAGTTGTTTAATCACATCAACCTATATTTATATTTGATTTTTTATTATATTATTTATGTAACTCACTTATTGATATAAATTTTTATAAAAGTCTAAATTAATAAATCTTACTTATCGTAATCAATATTATAGTTCAAGTATCCGAATCATCATTTATTTTGGTCTTATCATTTGATGATGTTTCCCTAGTTACTTCTTTTTCATAAAGTTGCCTTAGCTTTTGAATAAAATAAAAATACATATTTTGACTTTTAGTTTATTTGTTATCGAGAATTGCCTTATCTATAGATTTAAAATAGAATCTTAACTTCATAGATTTTTGAAAAGAAATTTGAAATGTAATATTAAAATCTGATATAAATTTATTACCTGTCTTACAAATATTTTTAAGTTAAGTTATTCATTTGAATAATTACATTCATTTTTCATTATTAACATATAAAAAATTATTGCTTTTGAATAGCTTTTCAGAATATAAAAACTTTATTTAGATATTGTATTTTTTAAAAAGCTTTTAACTTATGCAAAGCATCATCACTTAAATGTTTAACAGAATACTTAGATACTTAAATGGGATGTTTAAAATAGTGGTGAAAAGAATCACAGTTTTCCTTCAATTCGATCATGTTTAAGGATTTCTATATTAATTTATTGAACTATGCCTGAGTATATATTATTGATTATAATTTTTTCGTCTAATTATTCAAACTCCTAGAATTTTGATAAAATAAGCATTATAATTTAAACAGCTCCGTTATGTTTAAGTTCAAAATTAAAATGATCATTTAATGAATATAAAATAGGTAAAGGTAAAACTAATGAATTATTTTTAGGAAGAGCGCTACAATGAGTGCCAAAATGATAAAAAGAAAAGTTCAGTCAATAAAATATCCTAAAATTTTTTTAGATAAGATACTATTTTTTTAAATACTATTGTAGGAATACATTCGAAATGGGAATATTATAATTAATTGAATAAATTTGAGGAAAAATTTGTGGCAGTTAAAGCTGACAAATTTAAACGATCTTGGGCTCCTCATTCGATAGAAAATTCAAAATTAGCTTGACTTTACTATTGGCAATACTATTTTATCTCATCACTGGAGTGAGATATCTCGACTTTAATGTGAAGGTATAATTTAATGAATTTTTATGAGTTTAATTAAAGTCGAGATATCTCACTCCAGTGATGAGATAAAATAGTATTGCCAATAGTAAAGTCCAGCTAATTTTGAATTTTCTATCGAATGAGGAGCCCAAGATCGTTTAAATTTGTCAGCTTTTACTGCCACAAATTTTAAATCATATTTATTTAATTAATTATAATATTCCCATTTCGAATGTATTCCTACAATAATTTTATTATGCAATTTTGATAAATAGGATCAACAAAAAAAAGATTTTCTTAATTATCTTAATAGTTAAAGTAACCATAATAAATTTAAACATAAGTAAAAGAGTGTAATTATAATTAAAATCTAATTGAAAATGTATCTAAATATTTTTATTATAATTATAATTAAAAATCAACAATTTAAAAGCTATAAAAGATTATAGTCAATTTACAAAATAATATATATTTATTGTAAATTTATACCTTGACTGTCAAAGCCAAAACATTTATAAGTTTATAAATAACATCTCTATATGAAATAGAGGATAATGAGAATAATAAAAATAAACATGATTTCCTTTAATTTTAAAGGGGGGGGGGAATAAAGGAAATTAAGAATAATGATGATTTTATTGTATATTCAAAGCAAAATTGAAATCTTATTAATAAATGTATAAGAATTCAAAATTTTCCAAACTATAACTTTTAAAAAGCAATTTAAACAATAAATTTAGAGTCAACTTGGTAAAAGATATCGGCATAGTTCAAAATTTTATATTAAACTGTTTTAAAACTTGATGTTAATTCTTCTTAAGAAACTTTGTTTGCTCTAATTGAATAAGATTTTTTATGAGACAAAGAAGCTGAAAAAACTTTAAATCCTATCATTGTCAAGTATTAAAAATCATTAAATGAAATGAAATATCATATATTAAATAATACAATGAATCATGGATGGAAATAATAATATTTGCTAATAAAAATTATTTTAAAATTAGTAATAAGCAAATCAATTTTAGACTAAATCCTTTTATTTACTATTGAAATCTTAGAATTTTTACTTAATTAATTATTTTTTTGTGTTTAATTCTTTAATTAATTAAATAAATAAAGATAGAGAAATTACAACGAGTATAGGATTGTAGTAAAATCAAAGAAGATCTCAGAAATAAGAGGACTACCAGTATATTTGAAAAGTGGAGAAGGCACAAAATAATATTTATAGAAAAAATTCGAGACTTATATGAATTCTCAAATCAAACTTAAGCTAATCTGCTCCAAAAAGACCTTAATGCTTAATCAAATAAAAATAGTCATTGGAACTATCCAGATTTTATATAACAATAAAAAACAATCGACAGATTAATTTTTACCATAAATAGAAGCAGAAGGATGGGTCAGAAGGTATGAAAAATTTGCAGATATTCAGTGTAGTAAAAGGAGAGTAGAAATTATAAACAACAGGAACAAATAGCAGGTCAGTATATACAATTAATATTTTGTTTCCATAATGAAAGAGTATGGAACTCCAATTGAAGAAGACCAAAATGATGAAAAAGATAGAAGACAAGACAAAAGACTTCATAGTCGTCGTAGAGACTAGATTAAAAATTATGAAAATTATATTGGAGTAATGTTCAAAAGAAAACACAATCACTACTCGCAATAAATGGAGGGATATTCAAAAAAAATACCAAATGAAGACAACTAAGAATATAAAACAATAAGTGACATGGTGACATGGAACATTCTAATTATATAAGGCTACCCTCTAAATATGATTAGCGTATACTAAAACCCCCATAGATCAATTAAGACACGAAGATTGGGGTTAAGAACAAATTAAAAACTAATTAGTTTTGGCGCATAAATAAAGTTTGGACTAATTATTAAAACTACTGAATCGATTATTTGTCTCTATGAAATAATCCAATCAGGGTATGTATATTTGATTATAGCCTTATTATTTTTATTTTCAGCCAATAATTATTGATTTTTAATTTAATTGTTCTCAACTCCAATTCTCATGTCTTAATTGATTTATAGGGTTTTACCTTCATACCAAAACGAAAAAGTAAAGAACTTACTAACTGAGTAATATTCATAATGAGATCGATAAAATAAAAATGCGATAAATAAAAACTAAGCATGATGGGTGACTATAATTTACACATCAAAGAGCAGATCAAAAGACCTATGGAAGAATTATTAAGAAAATCGATACCAGATGAAGCAGAAACCAACACAATAGGCAACTAATTGGATTAGATTTCTAGAATGAGGAAACAATTGAATGGGAACTAAATCAATTCAAACTGACAGATTACAAGATACTATAAATAACACTAAAAATAAAATTTCAAGAAAACGATATGAAGATAAAGGACAGAGAGAAGACAATTAGAATATGACGTTAAAAAGTAGTATTAATAAATATACATATAAGAAGGAAGGGAACTGAGAAAATATATTTAGATTAACTAATAAGGAAATGTTTGAAAATAAACAAAAGAAACAAAGCTAAGCAAAGAACTGGCAATAAAACAACCTTACTTGATTGTTAAAAATATTAGATTAAGCACATCAGCATCTACTTAGACACAAAGGAGCATTTAAAAGGTGGGGGGGTTATAGATATGGAATATTTAGAGGGAAGGAAGAGACCTTAAGGGTATCTTCAACTTGGTAAAAATATTGGAAAAAACAATTAATAAGTACAACCAATTGAATGATAGATGATAAAGGATGAAAGTGTGCAACATAGGGAATATTCCATGAAGGATATATTGGACTATTTTAATCAATTTTTTAAAGAAGACAGATGTAAAAAAGAGAAAATACAGGGAGAAGCATTGATATGCAGTGATGGTTAATTAAACTGACTATACAGGGCATCTGCAATGAAGCGAGCTTAGTAATGAGTATAATGGAATTCTACTTAAGCAAATCAATAGGAGAAGATGTATTCGATGGAAAATTGTTAGCAAAGGCTGACAATCTTAAAAAAGATAGTTTGAATAAAATAGCAGAATGGATCAATTGTTAAGTGTTCCCCAAATATCTGAAGGAAAACTAATCTAATTAGGCAAAAAGCAGAGTAAATAGTACTTTGAAGTTAAAAACACTAGACCTATTGTGGTAAACACACATCTAGTAAAATAGTCGAGATGGTAATTTTTAACAAAATTCAGGAATAGAAAAGCTAGTCGCTCGAAACAAGAAACTACCAGAATGGATCAAAGATAACAAATGCACTTCCCTTAGTCTCATCAGACATTTTGAAGTATCAAGACGAAAAGAAATAGAGCATATCTGTTTACATACTTATAAAAGTCGTACTATTCTATACGAAAAGACAAAGTATTTCAAATTCTGCAAAAAATAATTAGATCTGAGTTATGATATAAATTAGTCAGATAAATTGGTAAGAATTATACTAGGGCAACAAAATAGTATATGAAGTAGAAATTCAATAAGAAAAGGGAGTTGCGCAAGAAGGCAGACTATTTTTTTTGTTATTCAACATTTTTTACAAGACGCTTTATACTCCCAAAAAGACCTGAAATCACAAATAAAAATAGTACAACTTCTAGCATTTGGAGGTGACATCTAGAAAAAAATGTAAAGAGCAAACAGTAAATTGTAAAATACAATGATGCTTAAAGAAAGTTGAAAAACTTACAATTTAAAATAAATTAAAAGAAGTCTTTCATTATGAGCAACTCGAAAGATTCTTGGATTGGAATAAAGAAAAGAGAATAAATTAGCAACTTAGATATATACATATAATTAGACAAAGAGTATTATTGATAAGCACTTGGGATTAAATATAAAAACAAATCTAATTTTACCAGATTGCATGGAAAACAGCTACAGAACTCTGAGAGCCTTTGACTAAACAATGCAAGAACTCCAAGAATATGTTGAGTTCGGAGTTTATGATGGAATTAGTTCCATAGATAGCGAAGAAGAAGAAGAAGAGATTCAGAAACATGTACTCAATTTCTACAGAGAAAGAGTATAGCTTAGACAGTTGTGGGCTCACAAAAATAGATTATTTTGAGTTAATTTTTCAAAAATTAATTAAAATATATCATGAGATGGGCAACCAGAGAGATTGAACAGATCAGATGATTTAAATAATATTAAAAGGGCTTGACCCTTAAGTGCTTTAAAGCTTATTGATCGGGGGTCCCCAGAGACCTCAATGTGATCACATAATTATTATTATTATTATTATCTAATTTTACCAAAGTTTTGCTAAATCCAATAATGCAACGATTTGCGATACAATAATGGTTGCCTAAATTAGATAATTCATAATATACAAATAGACAACACTAGTAGCAATCGAAAATTTAAAACTATAGGATATAGATAAGATAGAAACATGGCTGAAGAGAATTGCATTTAAATCTCTTGAGCATCCTAAATAGACTACTCGATATGTCACATAATTTAAAGAATGATAAACGAGAGAAATAATAAAGCAATAGTTCTGAAAACATTAAGAAAGTTAAGATTTATATAAATAAATAAAGCTCAAACTTATTAAAAATCAAATAAAAGAGAAGTAGATGGAGGCACAGAAGATAAAAAAGTTATTTTTGATAATGTGATAGAAATAATGATGGTAATAAACCTGGACTATTGTAAGTTATGGGATGATCAATTACTGAAACATCCACAAATATTCGCAAACTCAATTCATATGAGGAGTTGCCATCTAATGAAAGAAGCCGGTAACCAAACAAGATTCAACAAAATCTTAAGATACAATCGAACAAAAGACATAAACATTAAAATACATATAAAAATAATTGCAAACATAGTCTGTCTAATCTAAATAATTATAGGGCCTAGTGACTCAAGGCTACTTTTAAAAAATAAAAGAACATTTTAAAGCAACAAAAGCAAACATCAAAGAAGAAAACTAAATAAATTTAACGATAAATTAAAATTAAATAAATAAAAAGAGAAAATCTAATAATCTATTTAAAGAAGGAGATAGCAACATTGCTTTATATACATAAATTATATCAATTCAAACATTACCTAAGCTATGGCAAGAAATATAAGGATCGGGAAGTTCTGGATTAGAATTAAATAACATAAAAAAAGTTCCGCCAAACAAACAAATGGGATTCAAAGTAGACTAAGGATTTGACAATTAACCTTAACAAGAAGTTAAATGAAAAATAAGCTAAAGGGACAAGATTTGACATATATTTAGATTTTTTAGAGCGCTTGCAAGCAGACCAGATGAAACTCAATAACCTGATAGACCTATCATAGGTGTCCTGCTAAGGATTCGACAAAATCATTCATACCAAAAAGGGCAAATCACGAGAATGATGATAATAGTATGCTGTCCTAGTACCAGGAATAAGATCGAATAGACTTAGTGAACATATTCAACGGAAAATATAATCAAGCAGAAAATGGAACAGAGAAGGGGACTTGTGGTCAGTGAAGCATGAAATCCACTTTAAACTAGAAAAAAATAAATGAAGATTGGTATTATGAGAACATGATTTAGAGAAATTATGAATGTTTAAAGAGACGATGATTAATAATCAAAATTTTAGATAAATTACAATTAATTTCTTAAAAAAATAATTTAATTGACTAGCTAAGTCGAAATTTATATTTTTCGCTAAGCTTGTATAAATAAACTTAGCTTTATGGATAAAGTAACTTTCATATTTTTATAACTTATCTTATATTTTATTTATAATTATAATTTATCCAAATAATACATATTTTATTTGTAACTTTTATTAAAATTTTAATATTAATAGCCCATCTAATATATAATTTTTATTCACATATACTCTTTTCATATAAAAATATTAAGTTTTAATTAATAATGAATTGAAAAGATTATATATCATTAATCTTAATTATTTATTCATTAAGTGGAAAATGAAAGTAATTTTTCTAAATTTTACCAAGAAGGCTCATTCAGGAAACATTATGGAAATATGCTTAATCTAAGTTGAGTAAGCTCAGTAAGTAATTAAAATATTTCATATATGACAATAATACCAATCATCATGAATGACAAAGCAGTAGAATAAGTAAAAAGATCTATAGTATTAACAACTGGAATTTATAGAATCACAAATTCTAGAGAGAAAAATAAGATGTAAAGACACCATCATTCAAAACCCCAAAACCCCTTAGTGAGGTTTATAAGTGCTTTGATTTGTAGGGTATAGTTGGGGTCTTATTGGGGTTAGTAGATAAAACGCAAGTTTTATGTGAATTTAATGAATATTTAATGAGTATTAATGTGCTTAATTCAAACAAATTTTATCTGCTTATCTTTGTGGTATCTCTTGAACTTAGCTCTCTTTAATGTTTCTAGTATATCTTCTAATGATGATCTTGGATATACTGGAGCTCTTACTATGATCATCTCAACCATTTTCTTAATCTAAGTGCATACATCTTCTTGCTTTATATGTTTAACAGCCATGCTTATTGATTACTTTTCTTGCTTTGTTCCGAAGTACGACATACTTTCCATATCGCACTCTAAAATAATTGCTGCTACCGCCCAGACATCCCACTAAACAGAGCCATTAGTCCACTTCTCTCTTATTGGGAAGTACCCAGGTGTGCCTAGCACTTTAGCTAAAGTCACTATTTCTTACCTTATTGCTCTATTGAAATCAATGACTACTATTTCTAAAGGACAGAGATTTAGCATTACATTTTCTGGCTTCAAATCTCTATGAACATACCCTAGATCATGCAGCTCTTTCACACCCTTGGTCATTTCCGTGAGTATCTCATTCAAGTCATCTGGGTATCTATTATGGTAGAGATAATCTCTTAGAGTCATTTCAAATTTCTTAAGTCGTAGTGCAATAAAACCATGTCCAAGAATAACTCCATCGAGTTTAAGCAAGTTCTTGCATTACCTTTTATGAGCCTCTCTTAGTATTATGTATTCATTGGCAAACTCATTTTGATACTGCTCGTTCCTAATAAGATATTTGAAAGGATATACTTTATAAGCATACTCATCAACTACTATGAGTTTTGCCTTGTTAGCCACATCAATATGTAAATAGTTGTCAATGCAAAAACTGAGATCTACTGCATTTAATGCAAGTATATACATAGCTCTCTCTTACAAGCATGCTATATATAATTCATTAGCTGGTTGGTTCATTGACTCAAAACGTTTCTGCTTCTTAAGTCTCTCTTCCTGCTCTCTTTAAGACTCTACAGTATTGGACTTTCTCTTGGCTGTATAAGTTTTTATGTTTCTTTATCTTGCATTAAAAACTCACTTAAATGATGTTTTGCATGTGTCTTTTAACTTTAGCTGAGTGAGTGTAAGATCATGCAAGTCGTGCACTAATACCTGCCATCGACCTTTTCGTGCTTAAAATATATCTTAGCTCTCCCAGAGAGCATCTCTTTGATGTGCCTCTTCAAGCTCGAATCAGTTGAGAAGAAATTTTAGCATTCATCACATTAGAATGCTTTAATCTTTTCTAGTGGGAGATGTTCTTTTAACTCCTCAACATCTTCGATTAGCGTTTAAATACTTATCTCTGCTCTCTGCTTCCTGATATTTATTTCTAGAACAAACACCTCTGATTCAAACTCAAGAGCTTTAAGCTCTGGCTCCTTTTCAATGTATATGATCTCTGGCTTCTTAGTTTATCCAAAGTTTAGCTAAGATTACCACTGCCAAGAGAGACTGCTTTGCGATTTAAGTTAGCCGCCATGTTTAAATTCAAATTTAAATTTCTATTATAAAGCTTAATAACCTCTCTAGTTATAGTAACTTTGTATAGGAGTTGGTACTGCAACAACAATGGTTGATTCTTAGGCGTTAGACATCATATTTATACTAAGTTTATAACTATAAATTTTCTAAATTCATGCTTAATATTTTTAATTTTGGTACCACTTAGAAAATTCAGGTTGGTACTGGTACCAATTAAGTTTTGAACCATTTTGGAACTTTTCCATTAAAACCTCATTAGTTTAAAACTAGGTACTAATTAAGTTTTGGTACTATTAAATTGGTACCAATTAAAATTAAACGGATTTAGTACCAGTACTAATTAAATTTAAACAAATTTAGTACTAATTTAATGGAACTAAATTGATAAAAATGGAGCTCCATCACTGCAGTTTGTTACAGCTTCTGCAAACTTTCTCCACGTATCTTTGCAGGGTTGACCTCCTATAAGATGCCCATATTTAATAGTAAGATTTTAAACAATAGGATCCAGAAGTCTATAAGTTATAATTTGAAATTCATTAATAGGAAGAGGAACAAAGATGGAATCACTCAATGATTAAATGAAAAGAGTCGAGGCTCAAGAAATGATATCAAGATTCAGAAGTAAGGAAGATCTCTATCGATACCTAACTTTACATGGTAAGATACTTAATGACTATTAACATATTATACAGTTGGTTTATTCCTTCCAACGATGGAAGGTACCAAAATCATTCTTGAAAGCAATACTTTGTAAAGAGAAGAAAGCTTTTAAAAATAAAGAGATTAAACTAATCGAAATTCCCAACTACCCAGAAAATTCAGTCACTAATCTTTATGAGGAAGTGGTAGTTTACCTTCCTACCAAGAAAAAACTCTCTAATAAACTAACAGAGAGGAACTTCCTCTTTGGTGTTCTTGGTACAATAAAAGAGGAGTATCTCAGAGAAATAATTGAAAAAGCACATAAGAAACGATATTCTATCTCTCCTGAAGACTAGAAGAAGCAAGGCATTCTAATAAGCTCAGCTTGGCTAGAGGAACTTAAGAAGCATCCTTATCTTTCAAGTAAGCTTTGACATATAACTTTGTAGGAAAATCAGGCACTGGTATATATCTTATGAAAGAGCATGCTAAGGTTCATAGAGAGAGAAAGTCACAAAAAATTCATGAAGTGAGCAAGAGACTTTATAAAGATGTTTAAAAGCCAGATGAAATGAACATAGATGCAGGAGCTGGCACAAAGAGAAGAAATATGGCCCAAGCAAGCCATAAGAAGAGGAGAAGAAAGAGAAGCCAAACCCATTTATGGGCCAGTTTAATATGTGAATATATTCATTCGTTTAAATCTAAAACTTATTTATAAACATTCATTCTTCCCTTTCTTGCACAAATTGTTGTCTTATCTACGCTCACTCTCTTACAGCAGCTTTGAATCAAGTCTACTGTATCGAGGGGCAAGTCATGCATAAGATGATACAGCAGAAGCTTCTTGTAGTGAGTCTTTATTTAACTCCAGTAGAATTCTATTCCATTAAATTAAGGGCTGTAAGGAACGTTGTATACAGGAGTTATGTTTAATTCTTCATAAGCTTTCTTAGACTCCTTAGTCTTATGAACTGATAGGTTATCAACAAACAGGATGATCTCTTGGTTGCTATACTTCTCTCTGAGCTTATGTAGGAACTCTATATACTACTCTCGCTTAATAGAGCGAGGGTGAATCACATAACTCTCTAAGCCTGAATCTTCACTTATACCAGCTAAAATTGCATGAGTGACTACCTTTACTTTTTAGTCATAAACTTCTATGTTATCATACTTCTTGTACCATGACTTATTAATAAAAGTGTTGAACGTAAACACAGCTTCATCTGCATGTATGAACTTGATGTTATTATCAATAGCTCTCTGCATTTAATCATATATATAGTTTAAATTATTACTATAAAATGGCACTGTAAAATCAATCACTCTCTTAACTCTGCTGACAGTCTTGAAAGTAATACCGTTTCGTCTATAAATATTGGCTATAGTCTAAGGAGAGATACGCATGTCTGGAAACTTGCGATGAAACATGACAGCTCGTTAGTCAAGAGGAAAGTGAGCCCAATACTTTAATGTCTTAGAGTCACAGAGATAGTCAATATGGACCTGTGAGAACTTTTATTTTCTTGCAGGATGTTTTCAAGAGCCTGAGTTATAATGTTAAACAGCTAACAAGCAATGATACCTAACAGTTGGGGCACTCTTGTGTAGGAGTCTTGCTATGGCTGTATAATTCAACACTGGTTTGACTTAGTCTATATTAATACTTGTACCATACCTAAGCTTAAGCAGTAAATCTAAATATTACTCATCATAAATAGACCCTAAATTTCGCTAATTTCTATTTCTCATTTTGAAAATTGGCCTAATTTCTCTACTAACCCCAATAAGACCCCAACTATACCCTACAAATCAAAGCACTTATAAACCTCACTAAGGGGTTTTGGGGTTTTGATTCCAAAAATCTAAATGATCATAAAAAATCTGCAGTAATTTAATAAATCTGAGAATTACCAAAGAGCTCGGAGCAATGTAAGTATATAATTAAAGAAGGAATACGGAAAGCTCGACGTTGATTTAAAAATATCAGGAATATAATCAACATGATAGTAGTAGAGATAATGAGGAAAGTTTACAGAATTGAGAAAATTGTCAACAAACCCAAGAAAAATTAATTAACAGATCAAGAGGACAGCAGAATAATCATGATACTAAAATCTCACAACCTAACTTTGTAATTTGTAAGAGAACATATTTTCCAGATCTTCAGAAAGAACAAGATAAGCATGCAGAGATACTATTTGATATTCATTTTTGTAAATTTCATGTATGAGGTTAATGGGATGTTAGGAGATTTCAATAAAATGAGAGAATAGAGGTTATAAGTGAGAGAAAAGGAATGAAACACTATGGTAGGTAGAGCATAAAGGTACTGGAACTCGAAATACGAACATGATCTCACAGGTCAACTTATGGGATGAGTTATTTCTTAAGAACGGAGTAAGATTGTTTTCTATTGTAACTAATCAAAGAAGAGTAAGAGGAGAAATATTGTAATAACTGAGCAAAGAGATGAAATCAAAAAATACTTATTTAAATAGAGTGTTTATAGTGGGGTAATGACGAAGAAAACAACTGTAGGAGTCGTCAAACCCATTTTAGTCTAAACATCACCAAGAATAAATATAATAATTCAGGGAACCTAGGAGGATAAGATGCGAAAGTTCTGGAAAGAGAGGAAAAGATGATAATAGAACTTGCGGTTTTGATTATCAACAAAAACTGGATTAAGAAAGATGAAGCAGCTTACCAAAAAATGAGAAGATGAGAAATCATATTGTATCAAATTATATCTGGCTATTTATACAGCACTGTTTAGTAATTTTGAATTTAAGTTTATTTTTATTATAACTTTTATTTAATTTTTGTTTAAAAAAATTAAATTTTCAAATTATGATACTACAATAGTCTGCTTAAATATATTTTTAATAATATTTTTAATATTAAGCGAGTATAATCAAAATGGGAGACTGTTATAAATTAATCAAAAAAGGAATCAAATATGATTATGGTCTTAACAAATTTGATTAATTTTTTCAAACTGTAGCTATAATGAATTAAGTTTAAGTATTTGCTTATAAGGCTTTAATTAACTAATCAAATATAAAAATAATTAATTTTTAATTTAATCAACTTTTCCATTTCATTTCTATTTTAGGGCAGTGACTTTTTCTTCTATTCTGATGACTTTCATTGCAACTGTTTCTTGTGTGTTTTTTTGTGAAAAAAATTAGATATCTTCCTAAAAAAAATATATAAAAAAAAATGTACATGAATTAGTGATAGCAATAGCAGCAATAAAAACAATACCAATTAACTAAACAATAATTATTAAGCTGTTAAAATTCCAGAGAATTTCAAAATTTTTAAAATCCCATGTTTGCTATTTTTGTTATCACCATCACTATCTTCATAATCTTCATCATAAGTAAACTAAGAAATTTAAGAATATTGGATTTTTTTTAGTAAAAATCCCAGCTTAATAATTATTGTTTAGTTAATTGGTATTGTTTTTATTGCTGCTATTGCTATCACTAATTCATGTACATTTTTTTTTATATATTTTTTTTAGGAAGATATCTAATTTTTTTCACAAAAAAACACACAAGAAACAGTTGCAATGAAAGTCATCAGAATAGAAGAAAAAGTCACTGCCCTAAAATAGAAATGAAATGGAAAAGTTGATTAAATTAAAAATTAATTATTTTTATATTTGATTAGTTAGTTAAAGTCTTATAAGCAAATACTTAATCTTAAAAAATTATAGCTACAGTTTGAAAAAATTAATCAAATTTGTTAAGACCATAATCATATTTGATTCCTTTTTTGATTAATTTATAACAGTCTCCCATTTTGATTATACTCGCTTAATATCCTCTTTTGATAATTATAGAATTTTTTTCAGAAACTTAAAACAATATTTATCAACAATAAAAGAAGTGCATAGATATTTAACTAAAAAATAATATATTTTATTTTATTTTAATTTACTTATAAATTTTTCTTCAATATAGCTTTGTTTTAAATCAATAAGTGTAGTATTGAATCTCCTCTTTAAAACTACTATATTACAATATTAGTAAATAACAAAATTTAAATAAACTTTAAGAAACTATTACTTTGAATATAAAATTTTGATAGTACAAAGAATTTTTTAATTCCTAGATTTTAAATGCTTAAATTAGACAAGTATTGTTAATTATAAAGTTTAAAGTAATCACACAAAAGGTCGCTTAATTGGCACTGACTTTGTATTATAGATATTAATATAATTTAAATTTCAACTTAAACAGTAAGTTAAATATTACTCAATATTTTAAAGTTAAAAAAAATTTCTTAATATTATTAAGCGAGTATAATTAAAATGGGGAGACTGTTAGAATTAAATCAAAAAAGAGATCAAATATAATAATGATCTCAATATACATGAATGAAGATCCAACAGTCATTAAATTGAATAATGTTTGAATGTATCCTTATTTAAATTTAATTAACTAATCAACTAACTAAAAAAAGAAGTTTTGCTTTTTAATCATCTTTTCTGATTTTTTTAATTTTTGTTCATCAATAAAGTAGATGCTGTAGCTGATCTTCAAATTATATCATAATTTTCATAAATATCTTAAGGGTATTTTCAGGATATCTTCCTCAAAAAAATTAAAGTGTGGAGAGTGTGGAGTGTGTGGAGTCCAGACGTGGTCACCGTGGTCATGGTCATGGTCACCATGGTAACTAGGACCATGAAAGCAGTGACAACGTGACCACGTATCTGGTGAGTTGAGGGGTGGTCGTGGTCACTGCTCTATTTTGACGTCATTCGACGAATTAACAGTGAAATCATGCATTTGCAAGTGATGGTCACATGGTCACCGTGGTCATGGTCACAAAGGTCAAGGTCATGGTCACGAGCACCACGGAGGCAGTGACCACGTGACCACGTATCTGGTGAGTGAAGGGTGGTCGTGGTCACTGCTCTATTTTGACGTCATTCGACGAATTAACAGTGAAATCATGCATTTTCAAATGATGGTCACGTGGTCATAGTCATGGTCACAATAGTAACGGTCATGGTCACGAGGACTACGGAGGAAGTGACCACGTGACCACGTATCTGGTGAGTTGAGGGGTGGTCGTGGTCACTGCTCTATTTTGACGTCATTCGACGAATTAACAGTGAAATCATGCATTTTCAAATGATGGTCACGTGGTCATAGTCATGGTCACAATAGTAACGGTCATGGTCACGAGGACTACGGAGGAAGTGACCACGTGACCACGTATCTGGTGAGTTGAGGGGTGGTCGTGGTCACTGCTCTATTTTGACGTCATTCGACGAATTAACAGTGAATTCATGAATTTTCAAGTGATGATCACGTGGTCACCGTGGTCATGGTTATGGTCACCATGGTCACGGTCATGGTAACAGGAACACGGAGGCAGTGACCACGTGACCACGTATCTGGTGTGTTGAAGGGTGGTCGTGGTCACTGCTCTATTTTGACGTGATTAGAAGAATTAACAGTGAAATCATGCATTTTAAAATGATGGTCACGTGGTCATAGTCATGGTCACAATAGTAACGGTCATGGTCACGAGGACCACGAAGGCAGTGACCACATAACCACGTATCTGGGGAGTTGAGTGGTGGTCGTGGTCTCTGCTCTATTTTGACGTGATTAGACGAATTAACAGTGAAATCATGCATTTTCAAGTGATGGTCACGTTGTCTCCGTGGTCATGGTCATGGTCATTGTCACCATGATCACGGTCATGGTTACGAGGACCACGAAGGCAGTGACCACGTAACCACGTATCTGGGGAGTTGAGGGGTGGTCGTGGTCACTGCTCTATTTTGACGTGATTCGACGAATTAACAGTGAAATCATGCATTTTCAAATGATGGTCACATGGTCACCGTTGTCATGGTCACCATGGTCACCATGGTCACGGTCATGGTCACAAGACCACGGAGGAGTTGACCAAGTGACTCACGATTTATTTTGACAATATTCGATGAATTAACAGTGAAATCATGCATTTTCAAGTAATGGTCACGTCGTCACTTTGGTCATGGATATGGTCACGGTCATGGTCACGAGGACCACGGAGGCAGTGACCACGTTACCTCGTGTACACGAATCTGGTGAGTTGAGGGGTGGTCGTGGTCACTGCTCTATTTTGACGTTATTCGACGAATTAACAGTGAAATCATGCATTTTCAAGTGATGGTCACGTGGTCACCGAGGTCATGGTCACCATGGGCACGGTCATGGTCACGAGGACCACGGAGGCAGTGACCACGTGACCACGTATCAGGTGAGTTGAGTGGAGGTCGTGGTCACTGCTCTATTTTGACGTTATTCGACGAATTAACAGTGAAATCAAGCATTTTCAAGTGATGGTCACGTGGTCAACGTGGTCATTATCATGGTCACCATGGTAACGGTCATGGTCACGAGGACCACTGAGGCAGTGACACGTGACCACGCTTTATTTTGACGTTATTCGACGAATTAACAATGAAATCATGCATTTATAAGTGATGGTCACGTGGTCATGGTAATGGCCACCATGGTCACGGTCATGGTCACGATGACCACGGATGCGTTGACAACGTGATCACGCTATATTTTTACGTTATTCGACGAATTAACAATGAAATCATGCATTTATAAGTGATGGTCACGTGTTCACCGTGGTCATGGTCATGGCCATCATTGTCACGAGGACCACGGAGGCAGTTACCACGTGGCATCGTATCTGGTGAGTTGAGAGCTAGGTTGGTCAATGCTCTATTTTGACGTCATTCGACGAATTAACAGTGAAATCATGCATTTTCAAGTGATCGTCACGTGGTCACAGTGGTCATGGTTATCATGGTCACAATGAGAACGGAGGCAGTGACGACTTGACCACATATTTGGTGAGTTGAGAGCTAGTCGTGGTCAATGCTCTATTTTGACGTCATTCGACGAATTAACAGTGAGATCATGCATTTATAAGTGATGGTCACGTGGTCACCGTGGTCATGGTTATGGCCATCATGGTAACGAGGACCACGGAGGCAGTGACCACGTGGCATCGTATCTGGTGAGTTGAGAGCTAGTCGTGGTCAATGCTCTATTTTGACGTCATTCGACGAATTAACAGTGAAATCATGCATTTTAGTGATGGTCACGTGGTCACCGTGGTCATGGTTATCATGGTCACAATGTTAACGGAGGCAGTGACGACTTGACCACATATTTGGTGAGTTGAGAGCTAGTCGTGGTCAATGCTCTATTTAGACGTCATTCGACGAATTAACAGTGAGATCATGCATTTATAAGTGATGGTCACGTGGTCATGGTAATCACCACCATGGTCACGGTCAGGGTCACGATGACCACGGAGGTAGTGACCACATGACCACGTATCTGGTGAGTTGAGGGATAGTCGTGGTCAATGCTCTATTTTGACGTCATTCGACGAATTAACAGTGAAATCATGCATTTTCAAGTGATGGTCACGTGGTCACCGTGGT